>CAIGRS010271644.1:0-11778 GCA_903798395.1 Fraxinus floribunda | reverse complement strand
TGGCAGCCTCGAATTTTTTGGTGACCCTCAAATTTCTGTGCAGTCCACCACCTCAAATTTCTGTGCACAATTCACCGCCTCTGCCTGTCGTGCCATCGCCTCGGAGTTGGCTCTTGAGGTTGGCAGCGGAACGCTGCTGGTTCCGACAGCGGAACGCTGCTGGTTCCAGCAGGTTCGCGACGCAGCGTCGACCCGCTGCTGGACGCTGCGGTGATTCCGTCAGCAACATCGACGCCGGAGGAAATGTAGAGAGAGAGACGGCTGAGAGAGAGTGTGTGTGTCAATTAGGGATTGCAAATTACATTGGGGTGGGGGATAGGGTGTATATAATTTAATTTTTATAATAATATTATTAATATATAATTAAATATAAAAAACTTGTATCTATTTTAAAAAGTTCTGATTTTTGAAGTTTAAACTATAAAATCTGATTTTGAAAAATGAATCTCCAAAAGTAGGGAATGGTGTAATTTCCTCTTAATCGAAATGTGTAGGGTTGAGGTGCCGTGTGAATGATTTTTTGGGCTGGGGAATGGAATTGGGCCATTTACATTAGGCTGGAGGTGTGTATTGGCAAGGGAGGAATTCATGGTTCATGTTTTAACAATCACAAATTCAATTTTCAGACCTTAAGTTTAAAAATTACAAAAATCAGGTATTTATTAATTAATTAAATATATAAAAATCACAATTATACGATTCATGGTCATGTATACATACTTATGGGTCACCACTGATTTATTGGTCACATTTTATCAAATTAATTGATCACAAATTATTTTTCGATCGCAAATCAAAAAATTTACCGGCCGCATATTAAAATTTTCATAGATCACAAATCAAAAAATTAATAGGTCACAAATCACAAATATTAAGAGTCACAAATTATTAAATTACTAATTACAAATTAATAATTATTTAGGTCACATATAATTTCATAGTCACAAATTATTTTTTCATTGGTCACGTATTGTTTATTGGTCACAAATTAATCAATTTAATGGTCACAGTCAATCAAATAATTAGTGAACACCAACACTTGCGACCTCCTGCAGCACCACCGCCTCGGCGCGCCAAACCACCACTGCTGTCACCAGAACCACCACCACCTCACGATAACTAGAAACACCGTACTCTCCATCTCTTCACCACCACCACCACCAACAAACTACCATTTCACTACAAAACCACCATCACACAAAACACCACACCACCCCAACCGCCAAATCCACCACCACTAACCCCACCACCACACAAAACACTGTTGGCTTAGCAACGCAACGTCACTGTGCTTCGGCTGCGAAGAGTCTCCAGAGTAGGTGGGTCTACGTGGCAACTCGCAGCAATTTGCGCTCCTTTTGGAATGAAATGGATTGAGGGTGGTTATGGGGTTGGGCAACAACAGCGACAAAAAGATAAAGAGTGATTGAAGCTTCGTTGCGTCACGCACAGTTTCACCGTCGCGATTGAAGCTCCTGGCCTACGATATGGATTGATGGTGGCGATGGGATTAGGTAACAACGGCGGGCAATGGCAACGGAAAGGTGAGGAGTTTGTGGTCGAAAAGGCCGACGCGGCGGCATGAAGGTGAGAAAGAATGGAGGGAGGCAATTATGTGGGTTTATGGAAAGAATGTGGAAAATATTTGAGCCTGATGTGTTTAGAGGGAGAGAGAGGAGTGAGGCACGAGAATGAAAATAAATTAGGGTTTTAATTATAAATTTAATTAATACCTGATTTTTATTAAGTAAACTTAAGATCTAATTTTTTAATTTGAAAAATTAAATGCTTATTTTTCTGTAGTTTTCTCTTCTTTTTTTTTTTTTTATTAATTGTCCACTCTCAGCCTAAGAGAGAAGCCCAAACCATTACCAATAAGGAAAAAATTCAAAACTAAGAGTTTTAAGTTTTACCCATTTCAAATTTAAGACATCAAGGTTTAAAATTTCAAATTTAAGATTTTTTTAATTATATTTATAAATTAATCTATTAAACATATATTTTAGTAATTAAATATATTAATGTCACAATTCCATATAATTTGATCATATATTATTAACTGGTTACAAATCACAAATTTTATATGTCACAATTCCAAAATTTTATAAGTCACAATTTGTTTATCGATCACAAATCAAAATTGAAACGTCACAAATTATTTTATGGTCACAATTCAAAGATTTTTTATGCCACAATTTGTTAATCACTCACAATCAGAAATTTATAAGTCGCATATTATTCATTGATGACAAATCACAAATTTTATATGTCACAAATTATTTTACGATCACAATTTAAAAAAATTATAGGTCACAATTTATTCATCGGCCATAAATCAAAAATTGAAACGTCGCAATTTATTTATAGATCACAAATCACAAATATTATAAATCACAAATTGTCAAATTATCGATCATAAATTAACAATTTTTTAGGTCACACATTATTATTTTTATCACAGTTTATCTTTTTTATTGGTCACATATTGTTTATTAGTCACAGATTAACCAATTTAATGGTCACAAAAAATCAAAAAAATCTGTTATTACCACCAACCACCAACTTGTGACCACCATCTCACCACTCCCTCCAGCAACACCACTGCCACCGTCGTCCCCACCTCAAACAAATCAACACATCGCAGAAAACACCACCACATCCTCGCACCGAACCACCACCACCTCGACAGGCCCATCGCCACTAACATCTCAACATCACCACTACAACACCAAGATCCACCACCATCGCCAACAACAAAACCACTGTACGCAACATAGAACAACCACTGTCTCATCTCACAGATCGACTTCTCTTCTCGCAGATCTCACAGACCACTACCACCACATGGACCACCATGCCCACGACAGATCCACCAGCACACCAGCACAATTACAGTACTCCATAATTACCCATTTACACTCAGTACCTGACCACTCCCAATCTACAATCCACTATCACAAATTACCCAAATAACCCAACCAATTAAGCTCAAAACCCTATCCCTCATCTTCAACTTCCTGCAACCCTAACTCCATTTTCGTCGCTAACTAACACAGTTGATGGTTTCTTTGCTTTTTTGCCAGCTACTATTTCGAACTTTCCCGACGCTGCCAAATTACACCTCCAATCTCACCACGGATCCACCACCACATTCAAAACGTACCACAACCGTACACCGCACCACCCACAACACACCACCACCACAGTACACTATCACCCCCTACACCACCAACACCTCAAAAATCGTAGCAAAACATGAGAAGGCGAGGCGGGAGAGGAGAGGAAGAGCGGCGGCAAGCGAAGGATGGTGCCGACGTGGTAGTTCGCAACGCTATGCGACGAACGTGCGCAGCGGTGTTGTATGTCACGAGCCGCTCGTTTCATGGCAAAGGTGGAGAAATTATCTAGAACAATGATGTCTTGAAACTAATCCGAAATGTTCTAGACTATGATGGTCATGAAACTAACTAGAAGGTGGTGGAGAAATCTAGAAGATTGACAAGCCTTATACTTGTAGATTATTCTAGACCATCCTAGTTGACTCTTTGTAAATATCTTATTATAGATAGTTGTAGAGAATTCTAGAGACGTAATGTAGACTGTTGGATCAAATTGATCCTACCCATCCATTCAGAATGGCTTTACTTATAAATAGCTTGGTAGGTTCATTCATTTTTTAAGAGAGTGAAAGTTGTAAGCTCTAAAGTATTATAAAGCTTTTTTGTTCAATACAAAGCTTTCGTTAACCACTTATGTTCCTCTTTTAAATTCTTAAGTGTTCTACTTGGTGCCTTTCTAAGACCTCGATGCTAGTTGGGAGGCTGACTTAGTGTAAAACCGCAAAGGGCGGAAGTTGGAGACACTGAGTGTCGCACGGTGCTTGAAGAAAACAACAAGTTCGTAACATGTAGCTCCCCTATAAACTATTGTACCCGTTTGGATATTAACAATATAATCTACATGGTACAGTAAAAATTTGGAATCGAAATTCACTTGCATTAAGTATAAAATTCAAATTTGTCTGTCTATCTGTTAATATTTTGATGATCTAAAACTCATAGAAAACATGATACTATTAGGTAGAATATAAGAATCCTACAACATCAAATTTGTTACCAAGGAAATTATGCTTCATCAGATTCCCCAAATCCTCCCTATCACATATCAAATTAAAACATCTCAAATAAAACATTCCACAAAACTATTATAAACCTCACGTTAAAAATAAAAAAAATAAAGTAAACTCTCACATAACAATTCCTGATAGATTCTCTAGACCTCCAGAATTATTACTACTCACCTTTCCTTTCTCTGGTCCATTCAAATCTGCTTTGTGATTTTTATTCGAGCTTCAAGCAATTAAGAATAGAAAACCAAAACAGAACTATCAGTTAGAGATTAACTAAAAAATGGACTCAAGGAATAAAATGATTCAGAGTCTAAGTCCAAACAACTGATTCCACCAGATAAATTATTATAGTTGAATGGTAGTGCTAAAAGAAACAAAATTAAACTGATATATACAAATTAAAATGAGCATTACATTCAACATGTGAAAATGTGGGTGAAGGAGAGGGAGCAAGTGACTCTAGTCATTGGTGTCAATCGTCTCTTGAGAAATTGATTGACTCATGGAATTAAATAATCTAAAGTCTAAGTGCAAACGGCAGAATCCACCAAATCAACTATTGTAGTTGAATGGTAGTGTTAATAGAAACAAATGATAAACTGGTATATACGAATAATAATGTGCATGGCATTCAACATGTGAAAATGTGTGTAGAGGAGAGGGAGCAAGGGACTTTACTCGATGATGTCTATAAGGGAAGAAATATCTTCCATAATCTCAGCAAACACATCACCATGATCTGATCTTTCTAGCATGAATTACTCACTCATTGTATGATCTGATCTTTCCAACGTGAATTACTCACTCGCTGTAATTAAATTAATTAGGAGCACAGTAAGGGATTTGCTTTTACTGTATGCACTAAAATAGCTCCTTCTTATTTTAGAAATTGTGTATGCATACAAATGTATATTATGAATGAATGTGACATAGTACTATCAATATCTGTGTGTTCTCATATGGTATCAGAGCTTTTTTTCTCTAACAAGAACGATTATATTCTTGTTGTTTCATTCATCATGGTTGGATTAACCTCAATCGTAACTACTCTTTCATCCACATCTTTTACACTGCCTCTTTATGTTCTCAACACCAACTTTGATACGCTGACACCATCAAACTATCCCCAGTGTCGTGCTCAGCTTGATGCGCTATTGATAGGATACGATCTTCTCGGATACGTTGATGGTTCTCTTTCATGTCCACCCACTACCACAACCTCTATTAATTTGTCTATCTCAGCTTCAGATCTCAATATCGCTTACTGGCTTCGACAAGATAAGCTCTTGTTTCATGCCATTCTTCAGACCGTCGACGCTCTTATCAAACATTTGATTGTAGCATCTAAAACCTCACACGAGGCATGGACCAAACTAAAGAGTCTATATGCCAGTACCTCTTGGACTTGAGTCCTTCAATTAAAGGAAGAGCTTACCTTAATCCAGTGTGGATCGCATTTTGTATCTGAGTTTTTCCATTCAATCAAACATCTACTTGATGAGCTAGCCTTGATTGATCAAGCCCCAATAGATGATGACATTACATTGTATGTCTTGCAGGGTATTGGTCCAGAGTTTCAAGAAATTATAGGTCCTATTCGCACCCGGGAAACCTCACTGACCTTTGAAATGCTCACACAACCTAGACTCCAACCTAGAAACCTAATGTGCATTCAAAGGGTTTCATTAAGTCGAGTAAAATAGGAAATCACAGGTACAAGCCCAAATGTCAGTTGTGTGACACAGAAGGTCATATTGCAAAGTAATGTCCAAGACTACAGTTAGAACCACCAACTGTAAATTTTACTACAACTACAACGAATTCAAATAAAAAAATGGCTTGTGGACTCTGTTATTTCTCACAATATCACCTCTGATCTCTCTCACCTTACCATCAATTCTGAATATGATGGAACCGATGCAGTAATTATTAGTGATTGTTCAGGTTTGCCTGTCTCACACGCTGGCTCTCTAGATTTTAAGTCCTCCTCCGGTATTTTTCATCTTCATGACACCCTTTATATACCAACATTTAAAAAAATCGGTTTTTGTTCATCATTTTACCAAACAAAATAATGTCTCTATTGATTTTCATGTGAAGGAACTGAATACGGGGGAAATTTTGCTACAAGGAGAATGAATGTAAGGACGATGTCTACCATTTGCCTACCACACTCAAGCCTATCTCAAAGAATGCAGTTGCCTATGTTCATGAGAGGACTTCAGTTGATGGTTGGCATAAAAGACTTGGCCACCCTTCCTTCAAAATTGTCAACCATGTTGTCAACTCTTTTAATTTACCTATTAATGCGTCCATTTTGAACTAATGTACGTCCTGCTCTTTAAATAAACCACATCGAAAACCTTTCCATTCTACAAGTTTCACGAGTAAATCTCCTCTTGAACTTTTATATGCTGATGTTTGGGGACGTTTAATATTGTTAGTTTGAATGGTTACAAATATTATTTAATTCTTGTTGATCATTTCATAAAATACATATGGCTTTATCCAATGAAATCAAAAGCAAGTGTCGGTCGTATTTTTCCTCAATTCAAACACCTCATCGAAAATCGATTTAATTCAAAATTTAAGTCCATATATTCTGACAATGGAGAGGAATTCACCATGCTAAAACAATACTTCTTAGTTCATGGGATCAGTCACTACACCACGACTCCTTACACTCCTCAACAAAATAGCGTTTCCGAAAGGAGACATCGCCATTTAATTGAAACATGAAAAACTCTACTTAGTGATTCATCACCTCCTTTCTCATTTTGGCCCTTTGCCTTACAAACTGCGACGTACTTAATAAATCGGATGCCTACCCTATTACTCTTAAATAAGTCACATTTTGAAGTTTTTTTCAAACAAAAACCAAACTATTTAAAATTGAAACAGTTTGGGTGTCTTTACTTTCCATACACTAGAAACACATCAGTTCACAAGCTTGAACCAAACTTGGGGCCTAGCATATTTTTGGGATATTCATTAACGCAAAATGCTTACATTTGTCAAGACCTCAGAAATCACAAGCAATATATTTTTCGACGTGTACTATTTCATGAAAAAACTTTTCCTTTTGTTGATCAAATATGCTCAAGACAACTTTCAGCCGCTCCAATCTCAAATGATACACATCCTGGACATCTAACATCACGGCACACAGTACTCCAAAGTTCTATCACACAAACTATATCAATTTAAAGGATAGATCATGTGATGCATTCTCCAGGTAATGTTTCTCCTCCAATTTCAATTTCTTCTGAAATTAGAAACTCCAACTTTAATGTTGAAACCACCACATCCTCTTCTATACCCCCCATGAACCTACAAATGGTACATATTCTTCTAGCCTGAGTCATATTCCAGCACCTGCCATACATTCTACACCGCCACCATCAAATTGAACCCACCCCATGACAACACAAGCAATGAACATTATTCATAAGCCAAAACAATTATTCCTAGTCACAAACATCATTTGCCTCCCTCTCTAGAGCCTACATGTGTAAGTCAAGCAGTATGAGATCCTCACTGGAGGTTAGCTATGTCGCATGAACTTACAGCCTTAATGAGTTATGACATGTGGGATTTAGTACATTCTCCCAGTCAAAAAACTACCATTGGTTATAAATAGGTCTTTCGTGTCAAAAGGAAACCAGATGGGAGTATTGATCAGTTTAAGGCCAGGCTAGTCGCCAAAGGCTTCACCCAAGGGATGGGGATCGACTACAAGGAAAATTTTAGTTCTGTTGTTAAACCAGCAACAATTCGTTGTGTTTTAACCATTGTTGTGATGCAAGGTTAGGAAATTCGATAATGGATATAAATAATGCATTTCTCCATGGTCAACTCATGGAAATAGTTTACATGCACCAGCCACCAGGATTTAAGGATTCAGCTCATCCGGAATATGTTTGTAAATTAAAGAAATCGATTTATGGATTGAAGCAAGCACCTCGTGCATGGTATACAATTCTCAAACTTGCGCTAAATGATTTTGGATTTATGAATTCTAAGGCTAATTCATCTCTGCTTGTGTGTCATTCTGAATCTTCGGTAGCATATTTCCTGGTTTATGTTGATGATATGGTGATCACCGGCAATAGCTCTAAGTTTGTCAATGATATTATTGACAGTTGGGTAAGAGATTTTGTCTCAAATACATGGGCAATCTCCATTATTTTTTGGGTATTGAAGTTCTACCTACTATTATCGGATTATTTTTATCTCAGCATAAATACATTTGTGATCTCTTAGATAAAACTAATATGGGTGCGGCTAAGGATGTTTATACTCCTTTATCTACTAGTATTCCATTAAAGCTACTCGATGGATCACCTAGTATCGATAGCACTGAATATCGTAAAATTATTGAGGCTCTGCAGTATTTATCATTAACTAGACCCGATGTATCTTTTGCAGTCTGTAAATTAAATTAGTTTATGCATAAAACCCACACAAACTCACTGGACAGTAGTTAATTGAATTTTACGATACTTGAAAAACACAGTTTTCCATGGCATTCATCTCGATGCCTCCCCCCTATACAGGCCTACTCCAATGCAGATTGGGCAGGAAATCTAGATGATCGAAGCTCAACATCAACTTATGTGATTCTACTTGGAGGCAATCCAATTTCTTGGAGTTCAAAGAAGCAAGTAGCTGTACCAAGGTCATCAACAGAGGCTGAATACTGAGCATTAGCAATGACTACTTTTGAAACAATTTGGTTACAAAATTTGTTCAAGGAATTGAGGTATCATCTACCCGATTCTCTACTGTTATTATGTGATAATTTAGGCGCCACGCACTTAAGTTTTAATCCAGTAAGTCACTTACGCATGAAACACATTCAAATTGATATTCGTTTTGTTTGAGATCTTGTCCAAAAATGAGTCCTCAAAGTTGAACACGTTCATACCACTGATCAACTTGCTGATCTATTGACTAAAGCATTGTCCAAACAGAGGACTATGCTGCTAAGAAACAAGATTGGAGTTACTAATGGCACACCACTCTTGAGGGGATGTATAAGGGAAGAAATATCTCCCATAAACTCAGCAAACAAATTACCATGATCTTAGCACTATGATCCGATCTTCCAACATGAATTACTCACTCATTGTAATTAAATTAATTAGGAGCACAGTTAGAGATTTGCTTTTACTGTATGCACTAAAATAGCTCCTTCATATTTTAGAAATTGTGTATATAAACAAATGTATACTATGAATGAAAGTGGCATAGTATTATCAATATCTGTGCGTTCTTATAATGTCGATCGTCTCTTGAGAAATTGAGCATTGCATTCAACAAGTGCAAATGTGTGTGAGAGAGAGAGGGAGCAAGCGACTCTACTCAGTGGTGTCAATCGTCTCTTGAGAAATTGCAGTGATCTTCTATCCTTCCATGATTCTTTTGCAAAAAAGGACAAAGATAAGCATAGAAGAGATGGAAGACGTGAGAAGAACAGAATGAGAGGGAGCAAGCGACTATACTCAGTGATGTCGATTGTCTCTAGAGAAATTGATTGACTCAAGGAATTAAATGATTCAAAGATCAAGTGCAAAGAGCTAATTCAACCAAATATGTTATCGTAGTTAAATGGAAGTGCTAATAGAAACAAAAAATAACTGATATATACAAATCAAAATGTTCATTGCATTCAACATGTACAAATGTGTGTGAGGGAGAGCGAGCAAGCGATTCTACTCAATGGTGTTGATCGTCTCTTGAGAAATTGCAACGATTTTTTGCCCTTCCATGATTCTTTTGCAAAAAGTAACAGAGAAATGAGCATGGGAGATATGGAAGAATGTGAGAAGAACAGAATGAGAGGGAGCAAGCGATTCTACTCAGTGGTGTCAATCGTCTCTTGTGAATTACAATGATCTTCCGTATTCTTCTGCAAAAAAAATGAGAGGGAATTGTGTGGGAGAGAGGCAATGAACAGAATTGAGGGGTTGTTCAAGGTGGTTTTATAGGAAGAATTTTTTAAATGGGCTTGAAATTAATTTGAAATTCAGATTTTATGAATTTCATTTGGGTTTTTAGCGGGAAGTAAACAAGGTGTCCGCTTAGGAAATTTCTCGAAGATTGGTCTAGATGGTGTTTATTATAGATTAAAATCAGGTTTTAAGTAGATTGTGATAGAAATTTTTGAACTATTTGGTTGAAAAGATGTGGGATCCATAAAAAATATGAATGATATTAGTTGTTTGACTTTGATTTAGATTAAAATCAAATTAAAATCTTGCTCAAATAGGCCCCTGATATATGTTTGGTTAATTTTACTTCTAAATAATAATTTTATTTTGAAAGATAAACAAATGGTTAGTTTTTTAACTTATAATTTCAAAAATTACTTAATAGCAGTATGTGTCGCCTTGACAAGAAGATTGTTGAAAGGTCGCGTGTGAAGGAGGCACCACTAGAATCAGTTCAATTGCACGGGGGAAGGGTAATTTAGTCGTTAAAGGTCATTTTTATTTCCTTGCCAGATTTTTATTCGTTCTTGGTTGATCATTGATTGTAATAATATTGCTCAAGGTTTTTTTTTATTCGTTATTTCATCTTTATAATGACCGACGAGCCTTGATTAGACATTTAACTGCATGGAGGTCAAAATGGAATGTTTTCATCATTACAATTTCCATTTGTCTTGTCGTGTTATTTAACATCACAATAACAAAGAATAAATAAAGAACTGTGCTACACTTACAGTACTTAGAGGGCTGTCTAATTAGGGTGGGACTCACTAATTAATTAGAGAGTATTGTAAAAATTACAGCCCTCTTAAGTGCTGTACAAGTAGTTTTTTTGATAAATAAAAGCGTGATTTAACTTTTCCTAGTTGGCAAACGAGAAGCAATTGAGTTTTTCACTAAAACTATTAGCTCTCAATTCACCCTTCAAATTCACAAAAATAGGCCATCGAAAATTCCAAACGCCACTTCCTAATTGCATACAAAAACAGCCTACTTCCTAATTTCATTACACCAAAATGTTCATTCAGTTCAAACCGTCTGTGAACCTGAGATTAGTTGCAGTACACATGAATTGTTGGATTATGACAATCCGTCTGTGAACCTGAGATTAGTTACAGTACACATGAATTGTTGGATTATGACAATCAGGATGAGCATGGAAATATAGACCCGACATGGCAGGATGTAAAAATATGCTTGGACGCGTGGTTGTAGCAAAGATTATAAGCACTCTAGGAAAGACTCTTTATGTGATTTAAATTTTTTTAAAAAAAAAAATCAAAANAGTACACATGAATTGTTGGATTATGACAATCAGGATGAGCATGGAAATATAGACCCGACATGGCAGGATGTAAAAATATGCTTGGACGCGTGGTTGTAGCAAAGATTATAAGCACTCTAGGAAAGACTGTTTATGTGATTTTATGTGATTTAAATTTTTTTTTTAAAAAATCAAAAGTTTCAATTGTATTTGTGTGAATTAGTTGGTCTTGCTGGCAATGATGTATTGAATCATAAATTGATCTATGAATGGTGAATAAGTTGCTGCTTAAATTAATTTTTACTTTTTCATGTGAAATTTGATATATATTGAGCACGCGAATTAAGTTAAACATTATGTATGAATAAGTTGAATTCATAATTGGATAAGTT
>CAIGRS010271636.1:0-15330 GCA_903798395.1 Fraxinus floribunda | reverse complement strand
TAAAATAATATTTTAAATCACATCAATACTTTTTTCTTCTTTTTCAACCACACATTTCCCATCATATCACTATTCAAAATCAATTCTTCCTCCAAAAAATCTAAACCAAACAAGCTTAAAATGAATGTGGGTCTATTATTATAATAAATAAAAAGTCAGAGTGCCAAAGTGTAACGAAAATAAGAAGTTCAAAGTGCAAAAGTGAAGCGAAGTATGCTTGAAACGAATGTGGGTCTATTTTTGTTTTTTAATTTATTTTATATATAAAATGTAAAGTTATCATTTTAACCCTTTTAAAATTAACAAAAATTGGTGAAAAGATGTTGGGTGACAATGGTAAAACGTTATATAAAATTGAGTGATCATGATGAAATAAAATCAAATTAAGGGGTCACCATGATATTGTATATAAAGTTGGGTGGCCAATTTTGGATTTAAGTATTTAACCCATTACTCAGGTGGTGCAGTTACTCAGGTGGTGCAGTACTGAACAAGGAAATTTTCTTGCTTTTCGAAAAACAATTCCCGC
Source organism: Fraxinus floribunda (assembly GCA_903798395.1). Classification (NCBI taxonomy): domain Eukaryota; kingdom Viridiplantae; phylum Streptophyta; class Magnoliopsida; order Lamiales; family Oleaceae; genus Fraxinus; species Fraxinus floribunda. The sequence continues at coordinate 14,801 of CAIGRS010271636.1, read as the reverse complement.
GTGCAAAAACGTACCGAGGACTCCTGCGCGTTTCGTTAGAGCTTCTCATTGGTTAGGGTTTCTTTTCATCTCCATTCTTCTCACTCTCTTGTTCTCTCTCTACAACCGCTGGTAAGCAGATCTTCTCTCTAAATCCCCATTTCACACACACGCATTCATAATAGAATGAATTAGCTGATGAATTCTAAACAATTGCTCAAGTTTGACTCCGAATTTGGGAATTAGAATGTGCAAAAACTTAAAATGCATTCGATGTTTACAGTGTAGCATGAATTACTATAAGAAGCATTTTTATTTTTTTAGTCCGAGATGTAATGGTTATTTTTTTATTTTTTTTTGCAACATATAGGCTTTTCTTTTGAACCCTTGGTTTACTGAAGTTCATATAATTTGCATTTTCTTGACTAATTTTAACTTTTCTCGCTTCTATTGTATGCTCAACCTTCGACTGTTAATACTGGCTTATTCTGGGTAAGGAATCATTTATGGTAATTTTTTCATTATTTGTTTGCGTGGGTTTTTAGCATTGGGATTTACTCAATTGCGTGTGTATGTGATTTTGTACTTGGAAATACAGTTCATTGATTTTGCAGAATATTTAATGAATTTTTCCATTTACTGTGTGTGAAAATGAGTGGGCAATTTTTTAGGTGAACAGGCATAACTTGTGGGCAAAATTCCAAAATTTGCATAAAATGTATAAAATGAGAAAGAGGATCTTTTTGGAAGTTAAAGAAAGTGAAAACCATAAGGAAGGAATGTGAAAAAAGTTAGCGCTTGTTTGAGCCCTCTTTTTGGCTAAAAATACATTTTGGAATAGTAGATTAATAGATAATGTGTGAAAAAAATTTGGATTTGCGTGTAATATTATTCCATTGAAAATGTGTGGTGTAAAAGAATAGAGGAAAAAATGTATTTTAGGATTAATGGAGCCCAAACACGGGCTTAAAGTTAGAAAAAATAAAAAAAATATTAAGCCCCTGTTTGAGCCAAATTAAATTTTTCATTCTCATTTTTCTACTCATTTTTAACCAAACATTCTTCAATAAAATAATATTTCTAATCATATCAATAACTTTTACTTCTTTTTCAACCACACATTCTCCATCAATCTACTATTCCAGAATACATTTTTCCAAAATAATGTGGCTCAAACACACCCTAAACCTCTTGAGTTTCTATAACACATCATAGAAGAAGAATTAAGAAATCGTAATGAAATAGGTTGTTAAATCAGCAGACTATAATATATTTATTAGACACTAATTTTATTATAGTTGTGCTACATGTACATAACTTACTTAATAATTTATCAACAGATGATGTGTCCAGATTTAATTGGATCAAACTATCATCAATCAAATAGCTTTCCAACTTATATTTTGATGCTTCATCGTTATGTAAAACATTATGAGCCCGCTTGAGCCCCATTATTTTGTTAAAATGCATTTTTGAATAGTAAAAAATTTATTTTGAAAATAATGGAGACCAAACAATGGCTATGTAAACAGTTATATATAAGAAGTATTCATATAAAAATGGTTTAATAACACTTCCTATAGATTAGGATAATTGACGTATGCTATCACAGTCATGGCAAGAACTCAGTCATATTCAAAGAAACATCACTAGGATCACGTTCAAGCTTGTTTGGAGTTTCAATGGATTTCTTCTCAGAAGCTTTACATCCTTTTAAGTACTGGTTAATAAGACAGATTGTGCAGAACTAATTTTGTAGTGTTTTGAGATTGAAAGGAAAAAACCTATCTTTCTAATCACAACCTATTCTTGGAACGTAGACATTGGGATGTTTCACATGTTCATGTGTATAAGTGACTACTTCCTCGTGCATTTTGCAGTTTTCCCCTTTTTTTTTTTAAGGTTTGCATTTGTGAAAAGAGGTGCTTATATAATGGCCACTTTGATAGCTTTTCAAAAAAGTTATCCTGAGGATGCTATTATGATGCTGATTTATTATTATTTTGCCACTAGAACTCACTCGTTGCATTTGTAATAACTTTTGAAAGATGGAAGGCTGCGTGCAAAAGTCTCCACAGTTAGGGCATCCTACTGATAGTTCTGATGCAAAGTTTGTATCTGGCCTTAGCACCATTCTGGTTGCCACTATTCAAGAAGCAAAAGATAGGATTTCGCAGATAGAGTACATATTCTGCAGCCAACTCTTTCCAAATTTTCAGTCAAAATCTAAAAGCTGGCAGAAAGTGTATTTGGAAGCAAGGGAAGCTGCAGATGCATGGAAAGAGAAGGAAAAAGATATGTTACTTCAGATTAAAAAGCTTCAGTTTGAAAAAGAGAAAGTTCTCGATGATTATCAGTCTCTGAAGATGCTGAAAGAAAACTTTACAAGTATAGAAAACCTATCCCCAAGTTGTGTCCTCAAGCTCCAAGAGGAATTGAAACATAAAACTAATGAAGTAAATGAAGGGAGAGCATTGCAACAAAATTTGCAGAAGCTTCTTGACTCAAAAGCTTCCCTCATTCTTAGTCACGAAAATGCACGGAAAGAGCTTGAAGAGAAAAATCTTCTGCTCCTGAAAAAGAAAAAAGATGTGGAGGCTGAAGCTGAGAAATTGCGGTTAGAGCTGATGAAGAAGTCTAAAGAAGTTGATGAGGTAATGGAATTGCAGAACAAGCTTCTCCAAATAAATCAATCAAAAGCCTCTCTGATAGTGCATAAAGAAAGGCAATTAAAGGAGCAAGAAGATAAGTCAAATGGACTCATTTCCAAACTCCGAAGTATGGAGAAAAAAGTTGATGAGCTTCAGCAGGGATATAGAGAAAAAACTGAAGAAGGGGAAAAGGGGAGGGAGTTGCAAAGCAATCTACTGAAAAAAATTGAAATGCAAGCCTTAGAAATTATGAATAACGAACAGCTGTTGAATAAGCATGAGAAGGACAAAAGACTACTCACAGTCCAAATAGAGAGTTTGGCGAACCGTGTTGATGAGCTCCAGAAAGAACTCAGGACAAAAGAAAATGAAATGAAGGAGGAAAGAAACGCCCAAGAGCAACTTCGCCAACAGATTAATTCCAATACGCTGGAAAAGTTGAAGAGAGAACAGGAATTGGAAGAGTTTGAGAAGGAAAAGGAACAGCTTCTGGCCAAACAGAAAGAGTTCGAAGACAAAGTTGATAAACTCCAACAAAATCTGCATGAGAGAAGTAAGGAGTCTTTTGAGGGGATGGACTTACATGCAAAGTTACTACAGCAAATTGAAGTGAAGGATTTGGAATTACAGTCTGAAAAGAAGAAAAGGCGTGAAGTTATTGCTGCCTATAAGAAGCTGAAATCTCAATACAACTTTCTGTGCAAAAAATGTGGTCTTACTCCAGAAAATATGCTCCCTCTCCACAAATTAGGAGATGAAAGTGAAATTTTGAGGCATAATCATAGTCCTGGAACTTCTCATGGTAATTTTTGTTCTTTTGGTATGACAAGTCCATGAGATTTCAATTGAACTGCCCATATGGTTCTCTTATCCCACTTTTGTTGAACATATAGTTGATCACAATTAGATGAATACTGCTATTCTGTTCTTCATATTAGTAGAATGTTTTAGGTCAAAAATGTCTGGTAATCTTCTTTCTTTCTCAATGTTTAAAATGATCTTTACCCTTTGTAAAATATTTATGTCATTACAGATGCTGGAAATAAAGTTTTAAAACCCATTGGCCTTCTTAATGAAGTGATTAAACAGAAGGGTGACCAAGAATTATTGGAGGATGACAAAGGAGTTGTACTCATTCAAAGATCAAACTCTGTTTCACCTTCTACTTCAAGTGTTGCCATTGCACTGAAATGCCCAAACAGTGCAAAATCTTGCCCCCCAGCCGGTACAAAACGTCCGGTTTCTTATTGGAGGGATACCAGGTCCCATCAGAGCCGTGTTGGACCTGATCTCCACGATGATTTTCTTGACACCCCTTTGGAGAATATGAGAGGAAACTTAGGGAAGGTTATAAAGGAGAAAACTAATGATATTCCTATGCGAGTTCCAGAGAATATGAACTTTGACAACTCGGATGATGAGACACAGGACATGAACATTGATCCTGGTCCGAAGAAGCTACAATTATCATCTCCAAAGGCTGGGACATCGGGTTTCAAGTACATAGAACCAGTAAGAAAGAAATCTGAGAGGGAAAGTCTGAAGGGTATAGAATGCAAGCAATGCAGAAAGTTCTATGATGCTGTTCTTCCCAATGAGGGTAAAAATTCTGATGGGAATAAGCAAATACGCTGTGAGCATCATGATGGAGTTTCTAGGCATCGATATAGGTATGCTCCTCCTTCAACTCCCGAAGGATTTTGGAATATTGGATTTGAATCTGAAATGTAAGTTCCCGATTCATATATTTGATTTCAGATTTATTTTAATTACTAGTAATAATGAATCCATCTTACTTGCTTACTATTCAAAGGGTATAAAACAAGGTCAGGTCAAATTGTAATCAATATCACTATACAAGATTTTTTTATCTCCCTGCCAGCTTGAATATCCACATAGTATGCTACAAAGATTAATGTAGTATTGAGTTTTATTCTTGTAATCATTCTAAAACCTTATACTGATCATTAGTTGTTCATGGCCACTCAAGGGGCTTGTAGAGTACAGATTTGGCTCTATATTGTTATGAAAGGAACGTTAATAAAATAAAAGGGTACTGATGCTACCAAAAATTTGAACCTGTGGATTTCTTGAGCTTGATGACAAGGAATGAGCATGAACAGGATCTCCAAGACTTGGTACAAATGTGTTAATGATTTGCACCTGAGGATATCCAAGTTTGATGATCGAAAATAAGCACGAACAGAATTTTCAGGACCTGAAACAAAGGCAACGAGGTGTGATCTCATGCCCCTTTGATGCTTAAGTTAGCGAGAGAGAAGTGTAAGACTATAAATCGAATGTAAAAGTGTACATGAATAATGATCCAAAACTTTGTATTTATAGAAGTAGGCAGTACACTCCTAGTAAGATTAAGTAGTGCACTCCTAGTAGGATAAATTAATTGAAAGCCCGTTTGTTAGAGATTAAAATCGAATTAAAATTAAAAAATTAGCTGTTATTGTTGACTTTTATTAGAAGAGTGGGACCTAATTACGACTATATTTTCAATTTTAATTGAATTTTAATCGGTACCAAACGAGTCTTGAGAATCCTTATTTGGTTAAAGAGTTGTGAAGTTCTTGGGGATACTAAGGGCTTCAAGCCCGAGCTCGAGCTCATTCATAGAGTGCTCGAGGTTATCATGACCTCGACCATGAGGTCGTAGGTGGTCGGGTCGTACAAAAATTTTTACACATCTTATGTCCCTGTGCATCCACGTCAGGAGCTCGTGCACAATGTGTGAGTTCTTGGAATGAGATGCACAAGTACATCGGGTTCAAAAAATAGACAAATTCATGAGTTGATAGGCTCCCCGAGCACATAGATCTAGGGTAGCAAGTCTTGACTATTTTAAAAATTTGAAAGGAATGAGCTCAACCTAGAGCTTTGTTAAAAAAATTTGAAAGAAACTATGACCTTGTTAAAAATTTGAACAAGAGGGATTTAGCCCCAAACTTTGTTAAAATTTTGAAAGGAAAGGGGCTTGACCCGACGACGTTGAAAATTTTGAAAGGAATGGGTTAAATCCCGACCTTGTTAAAAATTTGAAAAGAAGGGGCTAGACCCTGACCTTGTTAAGGACTGAATGAGCTTGACCCTGACCTTGTTAAAGATTTTGAAAGGAATGGCTTGATCTCAGCCTTGTTAAAAAATTTGAAAGAAAGTAGCTCGATCCCGACCTTGTTTAATATTTGAAAGGAAAAAGGTTGCACACCAACCTTGTTAAAAATCTTGAAAGGAAGGCTTGATTCTGACCTTTTTAAAAAATTTGAATGGAAGGAGATCGATCCCGACCATGTTAAAAATTCGAAAGGAAGGAGGTTACACCCTGACCTTGTTAAAAGATTTGAAAGGAAGGAGTTCGATCCCGACTTTGTTAAAAATTTGAAAGAAAGTCGGTTGCACCCCGACATTGTTTAAAATTTGAAAGGAAGGTTTTGGAGCTCGGCCTTAAAAATACTTAGTACTAATTTTTCTTGAATGTACTAAGTATTTTTAAGGGTACTTGCACGGGACAAGGCTTAGGTATTGCGCAAGACAAGACTTGAGGTACTTGCGCGAGGCAATGCTTAGATGTGCTTGAGTGGGGCAATGCTTAGAGGTGTTTGAGTGGGGCAAAGCTTAGAGGTTCTTGCTCGAGGTAAGGCTTATGGTGCTTGCATGGGGAAAGACTTAGAGGTTCTTGCTCGAGGTAAGACTTATGGTGCTTGCGCGAGCCAAGACTTATTAGTGCTTGCTCGTGGGCAAGGCTTAAAGGTGCTTGTTCGAGGCAAGACTTATGATACTTGAGTGGGGCAAAGCTTAGAGGTGCTTGCTTGGGACAATGTTTAGAGGTGCTTGTATGTGGCAAAGCTTGTGGTTGTGGTGCTTGCTCGGGGTAAAGCTTTGATTGTATTTGAATTTGTCTAGCAGCAGGTATGACAAAACCCGTCAAGCACTGATTGTTTTGGTTCCATCTTCAATGATTCTGCAAGTCTTGTTTGAGGCCATGGCTACAGATCCCGAACCCAAGGGCGTGTGAGGTGGCCGTGGTTGACTCGAGGACTCCGAGCTACCAATATTAGGAACGGGATGTTGAGCTCGAGCATCGACCATAGAATTTATTGGCTTGGCACCTGAGTGAACAAAATATCTTGTTGATGAAGATCTTCTAACATCGTCAAAGTAACATCTATTGACTGGGGTGTTGGTACTTCAGGTGTTGCTCTTGAAGGAACTTGTGGATCCCTGGTAAGGGTCGAACCGGAGCAGATGAGCTTGTTGGAGGAGGTCCTGAGCATGTGTTAACCATGGCTTTTGGTAGCGTTTCTCATAGATGACGCTAATAATACTACCAAAAATCTGCACCTGTGGATTTCTTGAGCTTGACGACGAGGAAGAGCACGAACATGATCTCTAAGACTTGGAACAAATGTTTTAATGATCTGCACTCGAGGATACTCAAGCTTGGCGATCGAGAATAAGCACAAACTGAATCTCCAAGACCTGAAACAAAAGCTACGAGGTCCCCTTCGATGCTTAAGTTAAGCAAGATGGGGAAATATATGCGTAAGGCTATAAATTGAATATAACATACCTAAATAATGATTCAAACCTTTGTATTTATAGAGGTATGTAGTACACTTTTAGGAGGATAAATCAATTGAGCATCCTTATCTGATTAAATAGTTGTGAAATCCTTGCGTATACCACGGCTTCAAGTTTAAGCTCGAGCTCATTCATACAAGCTCGATGATGTTTTGACCCTAAGAGAATGCGGTTATCATGACCTTGACCACGAGGTCGTGGTTGGTTGGGTCGTACAAAAATCGTACTCATCATGTACGTTTATTTGTACCAAAAAGACAGAAAGTCATGGTTCGCATAATAGAATTGCATCTAAGAGGATGTTTTCAGTATCTCCACGAAGTGATGAATTGCTTTCTTGAAAAGGCATACGTTAAACAGCCGTATTGACGAATTGGCGAGGGGGAGGGGGGCTTCAAAGTCTGTATATGCATTCAAAAGGTATTTGTACGCAAAAATCTCTTTTTTACTCCTATGTTTTGTAAAATTAAATCTTTGCTTTGCATCAATGCTCAGTGATAAAGGACTTTTTTTTTGGGTCTAATTCTTAGTTATATCAGACATTTGCTTGGGGTCCTGAATATGGAGATAACAAATTCATGTTTAGAACAGAATGTGAAATTACTGGGTTTGATAATTGCTTATTTTTATTTATATTCATATTGAAACTATAGCTAACATATATAAAGGTTTATGCTATTACTCTTAACAAAATTAACCTTTGTGTGTGTGTGTATGAGAGAGAGAGAGAGAGAGAGAGAGAGAGAGAGAAGTCATTATGATATCAGAATTCATGAAGTTCAAATAAGTAATTTGATTGGTCTAAAGTTCAAATGAGTAATTAAATTTTAAAATTAGATTGGTTAGATTGTAAATTATGATACAAATGACGGTTTGCTCCCATTTGATGTAGTAGAACTTGGGTAGGTGTGGAAATCAGAAGAGGCCTCTCCAAGCAAGGCCGGCCTTGATGGTCGACCCTACCAGGAAATGCGATGTTTGGGCATTTTTATAACTTTAAATTGATAATTATTTATATTATCATTTCATTTGTCTCCACAACTCAAATATTTTGGCTATATCCTTGCCCGCGATCCATTTAATTTAATCCATCGAGGGATGGAAATGACTCAATTTGTCATAACTTTGCATGATTTCTGTATAATTATTTAAAATAAAGAGAACATAATTAGAGTGTTGTTTGGTAGAGATTAAAATCGGATTAAAATTGAAAAATTAGTCGTTATTGTTGACTTTTATTAGACGAGTAGAATTCAATAACGATTATATTTTCAGTTTTAATTGAATTTTAAACTCTCCCAAATATGCTCTTAATCTATAAGAGTACGAGGGAAAGGGTTGTTCATCTAAAAGTCGAAAAATTCAACCGAGTCCCGGAAAACAATGAAAATAATTGCATTGCTTCAAGAAATCTTTAAATTTTTCATTTCATTTATTGCTGTATTTATGTAGGATTGGGACATGACCCAATGGCGTAGTTGTTAGGTTGTCGGAAGGATTTATTTGGACTCAATATAAAATTTAAATATTATTTTCAGTTTTTAAATTAAATGATTAATTTAATTTATAAATTTTTAGATGCAGTGAACTTAGAGATTCTGTCATCAGTTCTTGGAATTTTACGTTCATTTTTTACTGAAGAGTATATACATCCATGTGCCAAGTCGTCAAATTGTTAGTTCAAGTACGATTTTTTATTTTTGAAAATGGATGTCAAGCTGAATCGAAGGTGTGACTGAAATATTTTGTAAAATTTAGTGATTAATCTCGATACAAATTCGATTTCAGTGGCAAGACGACACTAAGTGCAAATTTCAGTGACCATGAGTGAATAGGATTAACGCAGTCTTATTTTTTTTATTGGATATTATATTGTGAGGAAAGGAAATGCCATTATTTGTGGGAATTTAGTGACGTTGGGTCCACAAATAAATGTTCATTCGCAGGCTGGCAGATCACATGGGATATCAACATGCAACACCTTGACCTCTGTTTTTTCGTCCGAATTTTATTGTTAATGCTTCCCACTTTTGGTTCTCTCGGTCCCTGCCATGCATGTGCCTTTTTCTAAAAACTCCCAAGTTTATCCACTACACTTTCGTATCATTGATCTCGATTTATGACGTAGGGAAATATAACCACTTTGTTCCTAAGTTATAGCTAATGAAAAATGTGCACTTCACCATATATCACCCTAATTACACTACATTTGAGCCTAACTTCGAATTACACCTTAAATAGCCTATTTTGTATTTCCAAATATCGATAATGTGCTCACCTCTATTCCAAGCATGTTCCTGCATTATACAACTGCTTTGTGAAAATGCTTCAACATTGACTCGAACTTGAGACCTTCACCTCTAATATCACAATGTAGGGAGATGCAGCCATTTTGTTCGAAAGTTATACCTAATGGGAGAGCACATCCATCATAATTCATCGAAATTGGGTCTCGAAATCTACTTCAAGCCCACTCCATTTGGGATTTACTTTGAAGGACACCTTACTTACAAAGGTACTATTGGATTATTCCCAAATAAAGATAATAGGCCCACCCGCATTTCCAGCAAGCTCATCCATTAACTTGGCAAATGGATAGTGATTTTTTCTGTGCATGCTAAATAATTTGTAAGAATGACAAAAGACTGGAGCTGGAGGTGATAGCTCTAAATAACCACGACAACTTGACTCTTGACTTGTGATGAGACTTGTTGTAGTGAGGTCAAGAATGACGACATCTCACATGTATTGCAACATACAAATTAGCATGTCGATATTATTAGAACAACAACGCTAGATGTACTCTCCAAACATCTTGCTTGTCATTTGATGTGTTATAAAAAATGAGTGGAGAGATTTATTTTTTTACTGTCGAACTCGATGTGGTGTACACCAAGTAGACCTGTTATTAGAAACCATTGATTAAACTCACCAATCGAACCAATTTGAAATTTTAGTTCGTAAACTGACTTTGAAGCTAGAGACTTACGATTACATCTCTCACTTACTCAAACTATATGAGGAAAAATCTCATTCATTCAGAGGATCTTTGAAAGTAATTATACACTTTCGTATTGTCATGCACTAATTTAGGTATCAGGAAGCCATACAATGGTCAACCTCCTAGCTAAATATCGTAATGATAAAGAAAGTCAATGTATAATTACGTCAACAATTTCTATGTAATAATGTATATCAAATACATTTGTATATTAGTACATATAAAGTAACCACAATTGAATTAAGCTATGGGGCACCAAGTGACGTCTAGCATGATTGACCACAATTCTTCAACTTTTACTTTACCATTAGAACCAAAGACCTTTGATACAGTACATTATTTTTACTTTTTTCACACCAAAGTTGTTTATTCTAGTAAATTTCATTCAATGTAACTGTACTATAATTTGATTTTGATCATATAAATGTACTTCAATTTTATTCAATATAATATCAATTAAGTAACTACACTTTAATTTAATTTCAATCAAACTAATTTTATCCAATTTCACTAACAGTAATCAATGACATGGTAGTCCATTTTTTATTTTTTTTATCATTACGTAACTGTTTTCTTTATGTGAAATAAGTACAATTTCATTGAAAAAATGATACGTATCATTCATCGACTTCTATATCATCGATTTCCACAATTTGAAATTACCCTATTGCAATAAAACTAAAGTATATACAATTAAACAAAGTACAATTATCAGTAAAGTGAAGGTATAATTTTCACGAATAAAATTATCCGTTTTGTTTCTACGAATAAATGCATTAAGTACATAGGTTTGTCGAAAAAAAATATAGACAAGAATAACGTGACAATTAATAATTTGTCTTGAGATCAACTTTATTTATGTCATCTCAAACATTTATATTTTGTCCCATTCGACAAGCTGTAACGCAACTTGATCAAAATATGATGGAGAACTTGTGTCTTTACCAATGATTACCACAAAATATGATTTCTTCAATGATGAATTTTACAAATTTCAATTATTAAGAACCCAAAAAGAAATTGACTTGTAAAAGTTGTGGCAAATGATTAGAGATGACAGCGGGACGAAGCACCGGCTTATCCCGTTTACTTATTTATTTTTTCTTAAAAAATTTTAGTTTACTAATATTTTTTTTAATTTGTCGTTAATTTTTTTTTTTTATTCTTCACAGGACTCGGTCGGGGCGGGGCGGCAATCCCCGCCCAGCCCTGCCAACCCGTCGAGACGGGGCTTCGTCGGGACGAATTTTTTTTTGCAATCACTATAAATGATGCCATTTCCACTTTAAAATCAAGAGGACATAAATATTCCTTGTTACATTATAACAAATTAATAATAACAATAATTAAAACAAACCTTATTGTAATAATTAATAAAGCACAAAATCTTTGCCCACTAAAAGTTGTAGCACATTTTCACGTGATGCAACCACATAACCGTTGCTCGAGGATAAAATTAAAATCACAAGTACAACAATAACATAGAAATTATCAAATCGATCACCCATGACTTAATTTAATTAGCCAAATTAAAAATAATTAACAAACACGTAATAGTGGAGATCCACAAAGGCAGTCATTGTTGGCAAATGATGAGGCTTCGAGGTGATCGAATGGCGACCCGTGTGGAATCGACCCGCAAAGATGATTGTGACTCAGATCCAAGTGGCCGATGTACTTAGCCGACGACATTGATTTTGGAATCGAACCCCTCAAATTATTGTAAGATAAGTCGAGTGCTGTGAAGTAAGTTTTGGGACCAAAAACATCGGGTAGGTAGCCTTCTAATGAGTTTCGGCTCAAGTTTAGAATGTTTAAACCCGAGTTGCTTAGTAAACTTGTCGGTATCTGACCCGAAAATCGGTTACTGTCTAAATTTAGGGTTGAGAGAACCGGCATTGACCCGAACTCGGCCGGGATGGTACCGGTTATTTGGTTCATTGATAAATCTAGATCGGCTAGTCTATATATTTTGGAAAGAGAAACTGGAATTGAACCGGTGATTTGGTTTCGACTCAGTAAAGCACGGCTCAACATGGACAATTTGCCTACGTCGGATGGAATCGCCCCAGTGAGTCTGTTGGTGCTGAGATCAAGGTGCATTAAGCTCTTAAGGTTAACGATGGAAGCTGGGATAGAACCTGATATTTGATTATCGGCCAGGTTCAACACAGTGAGTTTACTCAGCTTGCCGATATCCGCCGGAATTTTGCCGGAGATTTTATTTCCGACAAGGTCAATAATGCGGAGGTTGGGAAGTGAGGTTAAGCAAGTCGGGATTTCGCCGGAGATGTCTTTCCAGTCGGCAACAACTAGGGTGGTAAGCCGATCGAGCTGACAGATGGAAGGAGATAGTGAACCGGTCATGTACCCAGATCGGCCGGCCTTTTCGAAAATCGGGTCCTCGGATTCTCCTCGGAGGGAAATGTCGGCGACCCGTTTAGTTTCGGGGTCGCAACTGATGCCGTACCAGCTGTTGCAGCAGTCGGTACCGGACCATGTTTTGAATATGCCCAAGTATGGCTCGTTGAGTGCTGCCTTGAACGCTAGCAATGCTGACCGGTCTGCCGGTGGGCAGGCATTGACGGTGAAAGTAATGGCGAGTAGCACCGTGAGTCTGACCAAGAAATCTCTGGTCAGTTTCATGTTTGTCTTTCTATATAATGTATATGAAAATGTGGGTGTCTGTATATAGAAAGGTGTTTCAAACTTCAAAGCTAAAGTTTGTGTGGGTGTGTGAGAGAGTCGTGACTGTGTTTAACAAGGAGAGAGGATGGGTTTGCTGGACAGTGGATTTATAAGTGGATTTGGGACGAAAATGCCCCTGTGGATGTGGTGCAAGGAATTGCTTTTTTAAAAAATAGGACAATGACAGTTGAATGGGTCATGGGAGTGAGGATTAGCTCTGTTTGTGAATTTGAATCCTTAAAGTGATTGAAATTATCAATGTAAAAGTTAAAAGCACACTCGACTTCAATTGAATTGGACAAAAATATTAAATTGTTCGATAGTTTCACCTTAAATCAATTGAAAGTTGCTACCGATCTTAACATATAAATTGACGATTTCAGTCACATATGAATTCAGATTCATAAATTTTAATAAGTTGGTGACCCATAATCACATCACATAAAAAATTGGGAGTTCGTTCTGATTTTTCCTTTTTTATCAAAAAAGATTATATACCCTTACTTTAATTTAAATAAGTAATAAATAAAATAAGATTGAAAAGAAAAGAAAATGAAAGGCAAAAAGATGGAACATGCTTCTTGTACATAAACTATTTATATAATGTGTCAAAATGTAAGTCAAAAAATTATTTGATTGATTAGATTTTAAATCAGTTAGATCTCGTCACATTATCTTTTGATAAATCGTTATATAAGTTGTTATGTACATGTAATCCTAAAAAGTGCCAAACCAATACCCCAAGTGGCTACATGATGTAGCGACCCGAATTTTAAAATGCAAATTTTACAACTTAAGTTGTATCGCTACGACATTACTATCAAATTTTTAGAATTTAATTTACGTCCGTCGAGTTTTCTAGCAAAACATTTAATATAAGAATTCAAAACGATTTTTAATCTTAAAAATTCAAAATTTTTTATCGGGTCGAATTTTACACCTAACATCTATTTTAAATCACTCTTGGTCCAATATTTCTCTTTGGCCCGAGTTTAAATCCATTATCAGTCCAAATCAATTGTCCAAATTCTGGAGTATAGGGTTGTAGGGTTCAATAATATCAAAACAAAAAAACAGTCGTTCCACCTCCTCTCTTTGGCCCAAGTTTAAGTTCATAATCAGTCCAAATCAATTGTTCAAATTCTAGAGCATAAGGTTGTAGGGCTCAACAGTATCAAAACCAAAAATTCGTCATTTCCATCTCCAAAATTTTCACTCTCACGACTGAACAAAACTTCACAAGAAATCTGGGCATTTCATTTACCTATCTCTCAACGTTTGAATAATTACTTTTCTTTGATTTCATCATCATCATTGTCTAATCCATATTGACACACTATACCAGTTCTTCAGTTCTTCCAATTTCAAGTTGAACTCTCGAACCAATAAATCCTTCTCGACAAATCTGTGCAGGCAACTCCTTCAAAAATAATTTTCAGTTTTCGTTAGAATTCTATAATTTCCATTCTTCTCAATATATTAATAAATGAAAAAAAAAAAGGAAATCTCCGAGTTTAATGTCATACTCCATCTCAGTTCAATCCAATAACACAATCAATATTCATACATTCTTTCACATAGTAATCTCACTCAAAAAAAAAAAATAACCAATATATATACACACACACTAGAGGATGAAGTCAAAGCCGTGAGTCGAGTTTTGAAGTGACTTGCAACTAGAGTCCTTGCTCTCGATGCTATTAGATTTCCTCCTCCGACCTCAATTTTGGTTGGAAATCATCAAAATGTAAAACCCATTTTGGAAATCCTTATATCCAACTCTCTCTGCGTGAAAATGGATTTGGGAATGGGGGGTTGGTATTAAATGTTGAAAATTCACTTTTAAATCCTAAAGTTTGGCCAAAATTTTAAGTTAGTCCCCTATTTAATTT
>CAIGRS010271608.1:0-12857 GCA_903798395.1 Fraxinus floribunda | reverse complement strand
CCTGGTTGCATGTAATTTCCTCAATTCCTCTTCTCTTACCAAGCGGGTTGGGGCATGGCTGGGCCCATGCTAGATCCGCCTCTACCGTCGTTGTTCGCACCTCACCATTGTTAGAGCAGCCTACCTCATCGATGTTCGCAGTTACAATAGTGCCAAGGTCGTAGTGCAGCGCTCGGAGTTGCCTCTGACCTCGAGATGGAAATGATTTGGCTATCTTTGTTTTTGGTTTGCCTATTGTTCTGTTTTTTGCTTTGGTGTTGGTGGTGGAAGCGATAGTGTTGGTGTTGTTTGAGGCTACGACGGTGACAACGTGGTGGATCAGCGGTTGGGGTGGTTTTTGTTGGATCTGACGGTGACATTGATGTTTTTGTAATTGAAAATGGTGGTTTGTATGTGGTTGTGGTGGTGGTGATTTTGAAGCTGAAAATGATAGTTTGTTGAAGTTAGTGGCGGTGGTTGGTGCCATAGTGGATTGGGGTTGGGTAGGGTAAGTGGTGGGATTAAGAATGTTTGTAACCAATTATTTGAGATTGTGATCAATAAATTAGATATTTTGTGACTAATATATAATATGTAAATTACAAATTTGAGTTGTGACTTATAAAATTTGTAATTTGTGACCTACAATTTTTTTGGTCTGTGACTGATGCATAAATTGTGACATATAAAATTTTTGTTTTGTGATCTTGAAATAATTTGTGACCTATAAATTTTTTTATTCGTGATTGAGAAATAATAGGTGATCAATTAATTCAATAACTTGTGGCCAAATAGTATAGAACTGTGATCTTAATATATTTCCGTTTTAGGAATTTTATGTTTTAGATCCCCAAACGTATAATCTTGTTTTAGTCGATAACACGTTCTTGCACAGAATTTTGAGTTGATCAAATGTCTCGTGGCTAACGATTTTAACTGCGATAAACATGAATATTAGTTTTCCCAAACGAGATTAAGCTGAATAAATTTACCACTTTTATTGAGATTGTGGTCTTTTAGGCCAAATAGCAGAAGAATTCCTTGCAATGAGATGATGTCCATTAACAATTTAAAAAGTCAATTCTTATTAAAAGTATAAAATTCCCCTTGATCACAAAAAGTAAAATTCTTCCTGCTCCAAATTGGCATGCTAGGCTTGGTGGAGATATTAAAGGGTTATAGAGTTAATAAAGAGAAGGAGACGGGATAAAGGAGAAAGGTGAGAATTGAGGAGCAGCAGCTCGGGAAGGAGGGAAAAATAAATGAGGTGAGAGAAGACAAGACGACTATGAGTGGTGTATGGATTGTGCCGCTGACACTCCCTCCAATAGGGGGGTCGGGTGTCCATTATGAACACCCTTATGTGCTCCCCTATGTTCACTTAGCATTTTTTGTGGTGTATATATGAGATTGAAGATTGTATGGCAATAACATAATTGACAAGTCTAGATTAGAGTCATTAGACTAGTTTGTCTGGGTCGTCTTTTTTTGTTTTACTCATCTCTCTTTAAAGTTAAATATTTATAGTTTATATTACGTACCTAAAAATTCAACTTTTTTAACAATCAAATTGACAAAAATTGACTCCAAAATTATCTAAGTGCTATAGAAATGAAATACAAAAATCTATGCGTGACCAAAAATAAATAAATAAATGCGACTTTCTTGATACATTTTGGCATAGGTTGACAAGTGACGACCACAATTTAAATTTAAGGTTAGAAACGCTTCACCCAACTCATAACAATTGTTGTTTTTCTTTAAATTAAAACACTGATCTAATATGCTAAGAGTTGATATATCCTATCCTAGCACTAAAGTTTCATACTTTAGGGCTTGTTTGGCACAAAATTTCAGTAGCTTTTGCTAATCATGTGGTTACTGAATTATTCTTTTTTTGAAATGTTGTACACAACAGTATACTATTGAAATATAATCAAGGCTAAGGGTCTGTTTGAACCAGGTTTTAATCTAAGTTAAAGTCAAACAATCAATATCAACCACATCTTTCTTGCGTCACACATCTTTTCAACCACACATTTCAAAAACTTTTATCACAATCCACTTAAAATCTAATTTTAATTTACACCAAACATCCTTTAAATATTTCACTCATTTCATCTATCTTTTTTTTTTTTGCAGGTGGTGGTGATAATTTGTAAGTCTTTATAATTAACTATGCTTTAAATATCTATTTATTATTTTAATAATAATAATTTGTTTTGTTGACAATATTTTCTTTAATTTGTATTAATTGTGTTGTAGACAACATTTGAATAGCCTGATTTGAACAAGTTGTTTCTTAGTGCGGGGTCACTCTCATTCATTCCCATTATTTCCTAGTTTTCAACATCTCTTTCTTTCATTCTTTAAAATATCTTACTTTAAGAATCTTCTTCGACAATATATATATATATATATATATATATATATTTATAAAAGGTATGAGATATTTTGTTACCGTATAAATAGATTAATCGTAAAATGGACAGCATTAGATATGATATTTATCGAGTAATCTTCAATCTAGTATTACAAATATGACGACAGATGAAAAAATATTCGACAGCCTCTAATTTCTTATTAGTAGTATATTTTATTCTTTGAATGGTTCTTGGTTGCTTTCACTTTACCAAGTTGACGTAATTTATTTTTTGTGGAAAAAGTGTTCCATCTTTATTAACCCTACTTCGAGAAGAGAAAATTGTTGGTTTTATATAAAATTTTGTATCGAAAATAGAATCGAAATAAGAGACTTTCATTTTTGTGAAAGTCATATATTTGAAGTTTCTAGGGAGCTCATTCTATTTAAAAAGATGGAGTTTGATTGATCCCTAAACACATGACAATATTTTTTTTTTATTTACAAAATAAATATGAAATGTGTGTAAATTACTCGAATACATAATATAATATTTGACACCTTTAGAGTAGCTTGTAGATGGTATAATTATGTTTTGTTGGGAATATAGTGACAATACTTGAAGTATAAAAGCAAAGAAGATTTTTGTTTTTATTTTTACCTTAATTTTTTAGTACAATCAAATTGAACTTACTAAACATGTTGTAAGTAGTTAATTTTGTACAAAAAAAATTATGGATAAGAGAGATTAAAATACTTTCAAGGAATAGGATTGAATTCACAGCAAGCAAACAACACTTACCCCATACCCTCTGAAAATCTCAAACAAACATATATTAATTAAAAAGCTTAGTTTGATATATGAATTGAGTACAAATAAAAGGTAAATTGTTTGTTTTGTTTTGTAATACTTCTCACGAGTAGTGAGTGCAACGGGGTAGGTTCGAGACGGGTGCGCATCCCGTCCCTTGCTCCACCCTGCCTACTTAGGGCGGAGCGGGGCTCGATCTTGCCCCGTTTCCTACCCATTTATTTTATTTTTTTCAAAAAATTTCAATTAACTATTTTTTTAAAAAAAATTCGTTAATTATTATTTTTTTTATTCTTCACGTGGTGGAAATCTCGGCCCCGCCCCGCCCCTCCCCGTCAAGCCAACTCGTCGGGACGGTTTTTTTTTCTCCCCATTCGGGGTGGGATGGATTTTTTTTGTCATCACTATTCACGACTACCACTTATAGAAGAAAATCATTTTTTCTTGACAAAAAGAAAATTTTAAAACGCACCTTTGATTAGGTCCATCTAGAATACTCTCAAGAAAAAAGTCCGAAAAATACATCTTTACTCTAAGATCTTGAACGACCATTATAATTGTTCAAATCTTAATTTGTCCATTTGAAACTTTTTCTAGCAAATTAATGATTCGACCGACTGGACATATATTACTTTTTTAGTGGCTGAGTTTCGAGTTAGGTGTTAGACTAGGCATGATTCCATTAATCTTTTAGAAAAAAAATAATAATTTCGTTACCTTGACAAAGAAAGGAACAATTTTCATACATGGAAAAAAAAATCTAAACACTGTTGGTCAAATCTCATTTTAATATTATATTTTCTTCAAATGAAACATCAATAAATGCGAATCAATAAATTAGTTTGTTTGAATTGAATGTGATGGTGACATTAATATGCACGCAAGAAATACAAAGGTTAGAGAGCAGTTCACAACTCAAATAACGCCTCCTTTCCGTAAAAAAACTATTCTTCAATGGAGTTCTGAATTTCGTTCTAATTTATATAATAATTTCGGTTTATTTACAAGAAGAATGCATGTAGCAATTTTGATTTCTGTATATTTGTAGAAATTGAGTTGAAGTTTCCAAGATTCTTGGAAGAAACTGGCATTCTTATATTTTTTTTTCAACTAGCCACTCACTTCAGTATTCCTTTAAAAAGAAAAGGTATACTGAGATTTTTTCTTTCTTTTTTTGGTTCCAAGAATTTGAAAAAATGGTGTACTAGTTTGTTGCAATGAAATAATTCACAGGGGTTCCCTGTTGTTGATTTTTATTTATTTATTTATTTTTATTTTTTTCTGTTTCTTGATTTTTCTTCAACTGTTATTCTTATGTAATTTCGCGTTTGGGTGTTGAGAAGTATGGTGAAACTGAATGGGAAATTCGAAAGGATTTACAGTTTTGAGTGTTGTTTTTTTCATGAAACGATTTGATGATTGTTTTAATTTTAATTTCTTGATATTTCTTTCTTTCTTTTATTGTTGTTCATCTGGAATTAAAGAAAGACAAATCCTGGGATATTTTTTATTTTTTTATTTTTTGCAATTCGAAGTTGATTTTTGTGTTTTTGTCTTAATTATTAAGTGTACTGCTGTATTAATTAAAATACATGTGCACCATTATTTGTTTTGGTTATAATGTGTCATTGCAGTCTGAATTCTTGACTTGAATAGGGTCATAGTTTCGTTTATAATGAAAATCTTCCGTTTATTGTCTGTTGAATAGCAAATAGAATACTTAGAAATATTATCACAAGTTCTTGCGTGCCTGTAATTTGTAGCTTTTGGTTTCTGAATTACAAGTGCGAAACTATGTGACAATTTTTTGTGCAAAAGAGTTCCTAAAACTGTTCAAATTCTTTTATTGGATTCTCGAAATGGATGATTACTTATACATGTACTCGTAATTTTACGGGTTGTCTTTTTCTAAATTCACATGTTCTCATAATTTCTGTTCTTTTGTAATCTACTTGCTAGCTTTACAGTATGCAAATGAGGCCTGTTATGATAATATTCTGATGTTTTGGAACAAACTAAGCTAAATTATAAATAAGTTTGATTAGGCTTTGAAATTCTGATGTTCAGCTGCTAGTTAACATCAGTCATGTTGAGGCAAGCTCATCTTCCTCCTCGCTGTCCCGATCAAAAGAAAAGCGTAAATCGGCCAGCTTATGGTTCGGCTTCCCTGACTTCATGCAATATTGAACTGCATCCTGGAGGCCCGAGACACCATAAATCCATCTCACAAAGCTCTATCTTAGAGGAGCAGCCAGCATGGCTTAGTGATTTGTTGAGTGATTCGGACTCAGATTCTAGTGGGATTTTACACCGACGATCTGCTAGTGATTGTGTTTTGGATTGTCTTCTCCCTTTACCTGGTCTAGAACAACTAGATGTATTGAAGACTCCGGATTCTTGTGAACCAGATAATGAATTTGAATCTGGTTGTGCATATGGTCCCAATTCCCCTCGCAGAAAAGGCAAAGCAGTATTTCCTGAGAATGCAATTGTTTCAGCATTATCTGAATATGTTATACAAAGTCCTCTGCAGCTTCTGGATGCCAATATGTGTGTTTCTAGACCTGCACAGCCAGATTCAATAGGTGATGCCTATGGTCCAGCTAGTGGGACTAATACAGAGCCAAAACTGATGAAACGGTCAGACTTTATACTATGCACGTTTACTTTGGCAAAATGAATTTCTTTTCACTAATTGCTTGTTACTGTATCAAGATTATGTCAGTATAGGAACATTTTAAATGATTTCTAATAGGTAGAGGAATAGTTCTATGATTCTATCTTGGTTCCTGATTGGATAATAAAACTTTTTAAGTATATGTGCAGAATTTATTCTTCATCTTCACAATAGAAATCCTGACATGCGATGATGGGCTCATTTATTTATTCTTGATGACATGTTATTCCTCTTAAGAAATAAACATTTATGAAAGGTTTCATTTATTTAGTCTTTACAAAGATTCGAAATAAACAAAAATTTTAGGTGAGACCAACTGGCATGTCAACTGAGTTCATGTCTAAGTGAATTCTGGAGCTTGTCATTGTTGAAAACAAACTTTATATGGTTTACTATGCCCCCTAAGCTTTTAGATGAGGCGGTTCAATATGAAAGCAAAGATACCAAGCAAAGGCCCTAAGTTCAAGTCTTGTCGCTACACATTTATGAAATTTTCCACATATGAAGTCTTGCCGCTGCACATTTATGAAATTTTACACGTGTCAAGTCTTTGACTAAAGTTGAATCCACCTCGCATGTGCCCTCACATTTTGAAGACCCTCTCTAATAGCTTTAACTTTTAGATAAAGTGGTTCATCGGTTATTAGGTTTTGTTTTTGTGCTTTTTCCATGTTCAATTGGATTCTATGGCATCTTCTATCCTGCAAAGTTTTCCTTATTATAAATTATGACTTGCACACAGACATCCTGGGCAGCGATCTAGAGTACGCAAACTTCAATATATTGCTGAACTGGAAAGAACTGTTGACATTCTTCAGGTACGTTTTGCATAAGATACAAATGCAAGCCATGTTTAATTAGTGATTATCTTTTGTAGTCTACATTTTAGTATCTTTTTACCAGATCGCAAGAATCAACTTGTAAAAGTGCAAAGTAAAATGCAGATGAAAAATAACTATATCCTGATTGAAAATAGGAAATTAGAAGGCATGTAAATAATTAACGGTTTGCCTGATTTAAATTATTGCTTCTCATATTTGCAACTCGTTAGTGGTTCATCAATCATTTATTGCTCCAGCTCCTGACATTTTCAATCAAATTGCTTTCAACAAATGTAAACATACAGAATTTGGAGTCAGATTTGGCTGTCAGAGTCGCTTCTCTGTATCAGCAACAGCTTGCTTTATCAATGGAGAACAGCACGCTAAAGCAGAAGGTGGTGAGACTGCAAACGGAGAGATTCAATGCCGAAGGTAAGCTGCTCATCTTTCAGTTGATTGTTTTTTCTTTGCTTGTTACTATGCTAGTCAGCACCTGACACAGTTTGCTACACTGTGGTCCTTTTGTCTTCCACTCGAGCTTCGTAAATGAAATGTTCTGGAAAGGATTGCTCAAAATTCCAACTTTCAATCAATTAAGATGTAATTTTTTGCAATACAATTATTAATAAATTTCAAGGTAGTAACGTAGTTTCTGATAGCTTAATTCAACATATTACTTGATATTCTCTTGCTTGGAAAATGAGGAAGCCTGTATTATACTTGAAGCAATTTTTGTCTCAAATGTTCTTGCATTTATAGATTGCCTACACTCAAGTACCCTTCCCCATAAATAATATGGGAATTAATTATTGTAGGTAATGTAATTAAATAAATCCTGAGTGCTGCACAGTCTTGACATGTTCCCTCTAAGTCTTCTGGTGGTCGTTGGTTAGTTAAACTGTACTTAGCAGGTGAAAACTTCTTGTACATTCGGAAACTACAAATCCGATATTACAATTTTTTGAAAAATATCTGGAATGCAAAAAATTAGGTTACATTTGTTAATGGGAGGCAAAATGTAAAATTCAAGCCATGTACCTTCTAGTGCTTTTGGGCATCAACTGAAACATACAGGACACAATGCACTCTTGTAGCATTCATTAAATTTCTTACAGCTCCTGTAAAAAGTTCTGGTTTAGACATTTTACAGCTAGACTCTCTCAGCACCTCATGTCCAAATCTGCAGTATCAATACTGTTTCAAGTACTGGCATGTTTGGTATATTGGAGTGGAACATATTTGATAGGATTGAAGAAGAAAAGAAAAATCTTGTTTGCATTCTGGAGTGTCCAATATGGTATACCAAAGATGCTCTACCAGAAACACCTAATGCCTGTGATGCATATCTAGTGACAAATGATTGAATATGCAAGAATGAACAAAGGAAGAACCATGCTGCTGAGTGGTTGACCCAAAGTAAAACTTTGGGTCCTTAATGTGCAGCAAACCGTCACAAAGAAAAGAAACATAAAAGAAAACAATATCTTCAAGTAGCAACAAAACCCACTATTCTCTCTCTCTCACTTTTCTGTTTTTGTCTTTTTTAGTATTTAATTGTAAAGATGAAATATAAACTAATTTATAAGAGTTTGGACTACTCCTTTTAACCCCAGGTCTTAAAAAATTTCACATCTAATAAAGATGAAAACATAGAGCAACTTATAAAAAATTGTGTTACTCCTCTTAATAAGGTTGACCTTTTAAGGTGGAACTCTAGTTCTTAACAAATTGTATTGTGGATAATAATTAATTAAAGTGTTAAATTTTAATTGTTGGATTGAAAAATTACGAAGAAAATCATTGTGTTTGCATGGTTTGCAATCAAATTAATAGGGACACCTTGAATAATATTTTAAAAATCATTTACCAAGGGTGAATTATTTGGACATAGACATGGACGTGCAAAAGGTGATTGTAATCATTGATTGGGTGGACCGTGAAGAAAAATGTAGAATTCTTGTTTGTCTTCAAAGGGGTGCGATCACTTTAAAAAACTGTTGCCTTTTTTTAATTTTTTATATACATTGGATTTAATTTCGCACTATAACAATGAAAATTCAGAAACTAATAAAATTTTAACATTTTTCATTTAATTTTATGATATTATTTGTGCATTGATTTTATTATTTATAATGTTGCTACTTGCTTAATCAATTGCCTTTTTATTCCACATTTGACATTTTAAAGCTTTCATTATATTTTTTTTTCTATCCTGACACTCAAGCTCCCCTACAAATACGTTTTGTCCTATCCATTTTCGTCCTGTCCCATTCTTATTCAGTATTCTCCGTTTGTGCAGGCGAGTACCATTCCCTGAAGAAAGAGTACGAGAGATTAAAAATGTCCCTAGCTTATTCCTCTACTAGCAAGGTCCATGGCTGGTCGAACTCTGATGCTGATTTAGCCTGTTCTGGAGACATTTGGCAAACATTAGACATGCGCAAACTCGATCTGAACTGACATAGTTTGCTGTAATGGAGTAGTGCGCTCAACTGTCCTAAGCTCTGGAAGTTCAAGGTGAAGCTGCTCTAGTAATTGTTTTCGACCCTAAACTGCGCATATGTAGATGATCTTAAATCTCAAGTTAGGAATAACGACAGTAGATTAGAACCGATTTCTACTCAAGGACGGGCTGAATTAGCTAGTGCAGAATAGAAGCCGGAACTTTGGTCCAAAATAACAATGTTAATAGCACTGGAAGTATGTGCTTCTTGGTTTGATGGCAACATTAGCCATTCTAGCTACTGGATTCAACTTGACATGCACACCCATATTAGCAAAAACAAGATACTCTTTTTCATTTTTAACCCTTTATTTGTCTAGCTAGTAATATTGCTTATATCTCATTCAGAATAACCAAAGGATGGGGTATTTATCATGTTCTTTGTTAGTGCTGACACTTGAGCCTACTTCTGGAGAAAGTCTGTTGACACTTATAAAATGTTTGGTATGTTGGCTTGGATTGCATTGAATAGGATTTACGAAGGTAAAATTTTGTGAATTGTGGCATGCAGAGTATCAAATGTACCCTTAAAATTCACCTTTCACAATTAATTTTGAGTCGATAGATATGCTTGTTTTTCTTGTCGAAATATCTCGTTGATAGTAGTGCTCTCGGGAACGGATATCTTTACCAGTTACAAAGCTTTGGACTGTGTTAAGGGGAGAATTTACTACCGCTATTCTAGTGTTTGGGAAAGTTTTTAGGCTCATTTTACTCTAGTTGCAGGAATCCAAATTCATGGCAATTTACTCTCATCCTACTCCATGCTCACAAATTGACCGTTATATGATTCAAAATGAAAATAGTTACTTTCTTACATTAACACATTTGATCAAACAAATTTAAAAACTGTTGTATCCAGCATACCATCAATTGAGTTTTACGCTCTACTTGTTGTAAACCACCGCACCCTAAAACCAAAGGAACAAAAAATATATCTTCAACAATGAACAACCCTACCACTAGGGGGTGAGATAAATCAACTAACCCATTTTTTATTAGTCAATTTGGGCCCAAACTACAGTTTTTATTCATAGAAACGCTTAAATTGAAAGATTCTGCATACATGATACTAATAAACAACGTTCTAAAAAACGTAAAGAGTCAAGACAAAGTTTCAAGCTTTACGAGCTTAAAGGAGTCTAAGCGCGTCTAAGCGTAAAAAAAAGTTTTCTTATTTTTAATATTATTTTAAATTTTTAATCATTTAATAATTAAAATAATACACATCAAACATCTAAAATTATAAAATACTATATTTACTTAATAATTATTATAATTAGTAAATTATACAGTTTTCAAGTTTTCTAACTGCAAAAACTAAACTATTTTTCATAGTTCCATTTTCAACGAGGCAAGTCATATTTAATAGATTTATAGAAATTTCATACATGTTTTCAACAAAATAACGAGTTTTAAGATCTTAATTACATATGTTGATAGTGCCATAACTTAATCTTATTTAACTATTTATCAAATAAAGTCATTTTTAACTTTATACCAATAGTCTTTTAAAAACATGAAAATAAAGTCAAATTAATTTTTTTTTAAAAAAAATAAAAAAATTGATCAACTAAAGTCAAATAAAAGACTTTAAAAAAAAAGATTTTTTTTTTATTAATAAAATGCCCATAGGGAAGACGAAAGAGAGGAAGGAAAAAATTCAACCATTTGGGAATTGTAAAAATAAAATAAAATCGGCTAGCTGTGATGCGAGGAGTTTTGCCTCTTTGTGCTTAGGCAATGCCTAGATGCCACCTAAACGAGCATTTTAAAACACTGCTAATAAATTGGTCTATATACAAGTGTAAAGCAATGTAATAACAGAAAGTTCAACCATTAAATACAGTTTCCAAATTCCTTTCTAATAAGGAAATATTATCATAAATTATTGTTTATTCTTAAAGAGTACAAAAGCTTGAACAAAATAAATCACATATCTTCAATACAAAGTAATTTTATTTTTAAAAATTGAACTAATAATTCGGTTTGATTTAAATTAATTTTTAAATATCGAAAACTAAACTAAATTGAACAGTTTCTATTTTCTGAGTGATTTAGTTCAAATCGAAACCTAACGTTGGCACTTGGCAAGTCCATGGAACCCAAACCAATGATTTCAAAATAATAATATTGATTCGATTTTTTATGGTTTGGCAATTTTATTTTATTTTATTTTTGTTTATCCCCTGTCCACCCCTCATTCCTTTCCTCTACAACCTTCATAGCCTACGCAGAAGCAGCAGAACTTTCGGCAAAATTCCTCGAACTGCTATTTTGAATTTTCCTATGAACCCTAAAGACATGGTACTGCATGTTGCAGGGACGTAGTCAGAATTTCAATCTTGGGAGGGCAAAAATACGGGGGGTGGAGGGTGGCGGACCCCCGATTTTTTTTTTTTTTTTAACTGAGATGATTGAAAACGACGATTTTGAGCACCAAAATATGCGAGTTAGATTGGCTGATAAAAAAGACAATCAGTTTATCGATACAAAATCAATATGTCCATCTATGTATCTAACACTATACAAATTTAAAATATGAACATTATATGGACATCAAAAAGACAAAAAGTAAACTGCCTATGTATATAACAGATGGTAGAGATTGCTTGAAGATCTGAAATTGGTCCCTCCTTGTCTTCATTACTTCAAACTCGTCAGTAAGAAAATTTAATGGAAAAGTATCAACAATCTTTCTAAAGGGGGCAGCCGGGCAGGGGCGGTGTGCGTTGGGCGTTGGCGGAGCCGTGGAGATGGAGTCGCGACGCAGTCGCATGTCGCGCAGAGAAGAGATTTGAGAAAGAATGAGGGGTGTTTGTAGTCAGGATTACATTTTGTGGGCTGTGGCATGTGGGTATGCCTTTCGGTAATTGATCATAAAGGGAAATTACAAAAAATCAGGGGTTTGAAGTTTAGAATTCAAAAATCAGGGACCAAACTTCATTTTTCAAAACTCAAGTAATATATAAAAAGTCTTAACTCTGATTTTTCACTCATTACCCCCCTCCTCTCTCTCTCTCTCTCCTTCGCCTCTCCTCCCCTCTCTTCTCTACCATTTCACCCTCCCCCTCCTCGGGCCCGACAACAGCTTGCTGCTGCGGCTGCTAATAAACACTCGAAAAGCTCCTCATCCCAGTCAAGAAGCGATAGTCGCACCCTCCTTGTCCAAAAGCATGAGTGGTAAGAGCAATGTCGATGAGGTCTCTGTCGAGAAGTGCCAGCAGAAGTCAGACAGCAACCACACCCTCGCTCTCGAAAAATGTGACCTGTAGGAATAGCATGGATGGGGCATCGACATCGGCCTCACTTTTGAGAATGGCAAGTAGCAAGAAGGGCTCAACTCCCATCATGTATTCCAACTCTAGTGGGCTGATTAAACCCCCCTCAATTGAGCAACAACTAGAATGCACACTCGAGGAGTTGTGTTTCAGAAGCATCAAGAAGATCAAAATCATAAGAGATGCAATCACAAACGATGGGTAATTTCATTGTTTAAACCATCTAATCTAAAAACTTAACAATTCTAATCTTTGAATTATGTCCGTGGGTGTGGCGGATTGACTGCTGTTGTTTGTTGTTGGTGGATCTGTGGGGTGGCGGATTGGTGGGTGGTTGGTTGTTGTTGGTGACGGATCTATTGTTTTGTCCAACTTAACATATTAGGCAAACTATACCGGACCACCAATTTAAGCAATTCCATA
>CAIGRS010271579.1:0-15902 GCA_903798395.1 Fraxinus floribunda | reverse complement strand
AAAAAAAAAATATTTTTTTGGGAAAAAAAAATTTCGTTTTTTTTTTTTTACTTTTTGACAATGGAAACAAATTTTATAATCAATTGTGGAAAAAAAATCACTTTAATGGACAATTTTCATATAAAACAAAGTCAAACGAACACAAAATTTAAAAACTTTTCGGGTGAAAACTTATATCAATCAAACACACTTAATTAATAATTTCCAACAAAACAATTTTTAGGCAATAATTTTTCTTGTAAAACATTTTCTTTCCACCCATTTTCCACATTTGCAATCAAATGGAAGTGCTAAAAATTTACTTAACATGTAAAACGGAAAAAAAATTATTTTCAATTTCCATAACAGATTTGCTTTGCCTTTAGATAGAAATTGTGTTTAGAATAATACATTTGATAAATTTTGTAACATCCTTTTGCTCATTATTGAACATGAACAATAACAAACTAATTCGCAGCTGTCCAATTGTCCAGCCTCCGATAGAAATTCACACAGGGAACAAGAATGAGAGAATAATTGTTTCTTTTTTCTTGTGCTAAAAAAAATATAAATTATGTTATGTTCAATTTTTCTGAAACCCTAATGACTTACTAATATAAGTCCAAGTGGGCTGACTTGTCTCTTAAACTTAACCTGGTCCAATATATAATTAATTCAATTAATTAAATTTGGTCCATGAATTAATTAATCCTATTAAGTTTTTAGTGTGGCAATTCTGTGGACAAAATGACTAATTTGTAACGTATTGTAAAAGTCAAGGACCTATGATGCAATTTGTATAAATTGGGTTATGAGGTCTAGGGTTCGAGCATGAAAAGAGGAGAATCAAGACATCGTATTTTCGTTAGCCAATAACATGTAACTACTCGAGCGACAAAAAAAGAATCTCCGTCGTTCGCTTGTCGTCCAGCTCTCGCTCGAGCGAGGGGTCGTCGCTATCTTGTCGCCAAGATTGAGCTCGAGCGACAGATTTATACGGAAAATCCTAATTTGTGTTTTTAAACAGATTTCTCTGGTCCATTCAACACAATTACCCTTTCCTATAAATATCCAAGCTATTGGATGAAATTTTTAGATGGTTTTCACTATTTTCATTGCTTCATCTTATTCTCTAAAGATCCAATAACATATTCTTTTATCGTGATTCATCCTTTTTTCTTGAGATATATAACCACATATTTGGAAAAAAACATCAAACCCATTAAACCTAAACACCCACACTTCCTATTAGTCACAAGAATGTACTTTTTCAGTCGAACTTCAGCGGTTGCTGAAGGTTGAGAGATTAGACTACAAACACGGAAGAGCACAAGGCCTTAGAACAGGTTCTTGGAATTTTGCTGAGAAGAGACAATTGCAGAAGATCTTGGAACAGATCTTAGAGCAGGTATTTGAACAGACCTTGGAGTTAGCAGGAAATATACCGAAAAGTCTAGTAGAGTTGGCTAGATAGCATCTGTCTGCAACTCACTCCATATTGTCTATAATGGAGGTAACGGCTTGGTCCTAGAGTTTTTACCTAATGGGGTTTCTCCGTCATCATTTTGGTGTTCGTTATTTATTGCTTTCTCTATTACTGCAGTATTCAAAATTAGGGAAATTGACTTGTTTGATTAACCATCTAGAAACAATTAAAAGTGACTTGTTGCTTTTGATTGATTAATTCTGCACGTAAGGTCAAAACTAAAAACAGATAATTAGTAACCATTTGGTAACTTAGTAGCCGTTAATTTAGTAATTCGTAACTTTCAAATGGTATCCAGAGCTACACCAGGGATTCTTCAATTGGTATCAGAGCCTAAATTCGTTCATTGACCTATAGTATTTAGATGAGTAATTCATTATCCGTCTCGTTATATTTTGATGGCAGTAATTATGCCTACTGGAAGGTTAGGATGTGAGCTTTTTTAAAATCCATGGATGAGCATATCTGGCTTAGTGTTGTGAATGGTTGGGCTGCACCTAGTTCTACGGTTAATAATGAAGTAATCCCCACCCCTATTTCTAATTGGACTAGAGCGAACTTAGATGAATGTAACTGAAATAGTGAAGTTTTACATGCCCTATTTATGGCAGTATTCCTTGAAGATTTTAGGCTTGTTTCTATGTGTGAGGTAGTCAAAGAGGTTTGTGATATTCTACAGACTACACATGAGGGAACTCAGGCGGTTAAGAACTCTAAATTGTAGATGCCGACCACTAAATTTGAAGAAAATAGAATGAATGATGATAAATCGTTTGATGAATTCTATGCGAAGCTAGATGACATAGTGAATTCTACCTTCAACCTAGGTGAGAGAATCTCAGAGCCTAAAATTATAAGAAAAATTCTTAGACCTTTATGTGAAAGGTTAGGCCTAAATTCAAGCTATAGAGGATAGCAAGGACTTAGATTTAATTAAGATTAAAGAGTTGGTTGAATCTCTTCAAACTTATGAGCTGACATTAGCTAAATTACAAACGATAAGTCTTGGCCTTAAAAATCGTGAGGAATAGTCATAGAGAGTCATTGGATTCAGATTCTCCTAATGAAGAGAAGTTAGCATACTTTACTAAAAAGTTTCGAAAAATGTTAAGGAATAAATAAAAACATCAAGGAAGCATAGAAGTGGTCCAAGTGAATCTAGGAAGAGTTCTAAATCTGTGAGATGCCTAATTGTCGATGTTTCTGCCACATTAGGAATAAGTGCCCTAGCAGTAGGAGAAATTCGGATAAAGCTATGAATGCTACTCTCACTGATGACAGGTCTAACACGGACAATCATAGTGAGAAATCCACTTGTGAGGAAAGTAGAAAATATATTGCATTTACTGCTAGAATTAGGAATGAATCTAATAAGGGAAGTGAGAATGTTGAGAACGTAAGTAGTGGTGAGAATTCAGAAGTAGATTCTGATAGTGAGGGAGATATTCATGAGACTTATAATAGAATCTATGAGGAGCATTAAAATTCTAACAAAAAATAAAACCTTAAGTACGAGAGCTACGGAACTTGAGTCGAAAAATGAGAAACTCGTAGCGTACATTCGAAAATCTACCTCAACCTTGAATGAGTTGAAATCCATGAATGATTCTTTAGTTACTCGGGTTAGGAATCTCACTTGTGAGCTTGAGAAGACCTCTAGGAGTGCTAATGAGTTGACAGTTGAAAATGAAAACTTAGAAATCCAGGTTAAAAATCTTCTGAGCAATCTAGAGTATTCCAAGTTCAACTTCTTGCCTTTTATAGTGGTTCTAAAAAGCTAGATAACATTTTGGGAATGGGCAAGCTTGCTGGTAATAAGGAACGTTTGGGATACAATAAAAAATGATCATAATGTTTCTAGTACGTCCAAGACCACACTTGTCCCTAGTACGAAGCGGCTTAAACATGTGCCTAACCCTGAACCTAAGAATAAGGTATATGTAGGATAGAGGCCTACTAGACAGCGTAGGATCCGCTACCTAGGAATAAACGTCAGTGATCATATACATTTGATCATAGGTTTATCCCTACATGTTTTCATTGTAGTGAGTTAGGATGCATAAGACTTAGGTGTCGTCATTTCCTGAACAGAAATAGAAACTAGAACTTAAATAGAAATAAGAATCAGGAGTTTATTGGTCGGTTTCTTACTAATCAGGTGAGTCAATTGACCAAGTTAATGATACAGATGACTGAGAATATTCTTGTCAATAGGCAAATTTGGATGAAGAAAAGTGATCTGAAATTTTTTGAAATAGATCACAGTGCTCTCAAAGGTAACAGATTTGCATGCCTAACTGATTAGAATTTTTGGTGCATACTTGTTCTTTATCATTGTGTGACATTGATTTATGCATATATCATATTTGTTTATTTGTTTTTTAGGTAGAAAACTCATACATTTTTTTAAAAAAAAATAATTGTTTTTGACATTTTTGTGTGTGCATGGTGCATTCATATTTTAAAATAAAAAAAGGTTGAAAAATTGAAAAATAAAAATGCGGAATTTTTTTTTTACAACATAATATGTAATATACTTGAATTTGTTTGTTATGATCAATCATGAATTTAATAGATGAACTGTAACATAGTTTTCATTGTTGGTTTAGGTTATTATGAAGTACTTAATATATGTGTCTTCATGTACCATCTGCACTGCACACACTATGATATTATTAGTGGGACTTTACCACGTGTGTGAGATTTGGAATGACAATCACATGTTAGTAAGATGACTTTGAACATGAATTGACCTTATTCATTAGACCTAAGCTCAAGTTTATCTCTGATAATAACAAGCTCAATATCTTATGTTCTTTTTTGAAACTTATTTGACTCGAACAATTAAGTCTAATGAGTTTCTCATAATCCGGTGCCTATGGTCAACTGGCTTGGATTAACCAGCCTAAAACTCATTATAGGGGTTATCAGTCGCTTAATGGAAAAGGACTCGCACTTAAGATGTAAAAATCTGAGGAGTTTAAAAAATCATAAAAAATAATAATAATAATATGTGCAAAAATTCAGGAGGAGAAAATAAATTATTCATACAAAATGAGTTTTTCTTTGTAGGTCCTAGTGTGCTTTCAATAGTTTGACTTTTATAAGTAGATGAATATTGGCAGTGATATTTGGCATGTCCTTTCTCACAAAATTAATGTTTGGAGTTCTGCTTATAAAGGATTAATGACACTTTACACAGATGGGTCACTTGTACAATTTATTCCATGTTAACTTGAACTGAGTATGTGAAAATGTTTACTGTACATTGATTATACTTATGCATGCTAATGACTGTATTTTTGAGTGATTATATGTTAGTTTTTTTTTATCCCTTCTTTATTTGAGGGGGAGGGAGAAAAATTAGTAAAAATGGTGAGAGGAAAGAGTGAAGTAAAATTTTTGAATTTTGATTTAAGGGGAGATTAATTGATTTCATTGCATTTTATATCATAATGCTTTGCTAGTTGAGTTTTTGATGTTTTGTGATGCTAATGTTTTTGTTGGTGTTTGGATTAACATTAGTGTTACATCTCAATCTAACTAGTTTTGGTATCATGTGTTTAATTTCATATTTCATGTATCACATGCTTTTAGGTATTTAAGTTGTGGATTTCAGAAAATATGTTTAACAAGAAATGCAAGAGACATGCAGTTTGATGATGTTTGAGTAGTTTAGATTTTGTTTTTTTAGCTCCTTGACTTATTTTGTAGTTTTGTCACACAACACCAAATGGAGAGTTTGTTAGGTTTTTAATGTTGGCAATTATGTGGACAAAAGGAATAATTTGTAACGTGTTGTAAAAGTCAAGAACATAGGGTACAATTTGTATAAATTAGGTTACGAGGTCTATCAAGCATGAAAAGAAGAGAATCATGGTGCCGCATTTTTGGTAGCCCATCGTCTGGACATTGCTCGAGCGACAAAAATAGAATCTTGTCCCTCATCGTCGCCCAGCTATCACTCGAGGGAGAGACCATTGCTTGCATGTCGTACAGATTTAGCTCGAGCAACAGATTTATACGAAGAGCCTTAATTTGATTTTTAATCAAGTTTTTTCAGCCCATTCAACCCAATTACCCTCTCCTATAAATATCCAAGTCATTAGACGAAATTTTTAGGTGGTTTTCATTATTTCTCATCGCCTCATCTTACCCTCTCCTATAAATATCCAAGAACTTATTTTTTCATTGTGAGTCATCATTTCTTCTGACATCATATAACCACTTGTTTAGGAAAAACATCAAACGTGTTAAACTGAAACACCACCTACTTCTTATTAGTTATGGGAAGGTACTTTCTCTGTGGAACTTCAGGGGCTGTTGTAGAGTTGTCAAACGATCCGAGCCGGCTCGGTTCGGCTCGTTACCCACGAGCTTCGAGCTCGTGACTCGTTATAAAATGAGTCGAGCTCCTGCTCGGCTCGTTGCTCGTGGGCGAGCTCGACTCAGCCCACGAGCTCGTACTGTAGCGAGCCGAGCCGAGCTACTCGGCTCGGGCTCGCCTTTTTTAATTTTTTTAACTATCCTTCTATCTATTATAAAAATAAAAATAAAAAAAATAGACGAGCCGCTCATAAAAACTAGTTGAGTAGGCTCGGCTCGCCTACCGAGCCGGCTTACTTGGCTCGGGCTCGGGCTCGGGCTCGTTTTTTTAAAAGTCCGAGCGGCTCGTGAGCAGTTACAGTACGAGCCGAGCGACCAGCCAACGAGCCGTTCGGCTCAATTGCCACCACCAGGCTGCTAGAGGTTGAGAGATATTGCACTACAAGCACAGTAAGAGAACAAGGCCTTGGAGCAAGTTCTTGGAATTCCGCTGGGAAGAGACAATTGCAGAAGATCTTGGAGTCGACCTTGGAATTAGCAGAAAATAGATCGGGAAGTCTAGTGGAGTTAGCTAGATAGTATCTGATTGTAACTCACTCTATATTGTTTATAGTAGAGGTAACTGGCTTGGTCCCAGAGTTTTTACCCTGTTGGGGTTTATTCGTCATCATTTTAATGTTCGTTATATATTTCTTTCTTTATTACCACGATATTCAAACTTAGGAAAATTGACTTGTTTGATTAACTATCTAGAAACAATTAAAAGTGACTTGTTGTTTTTGATTGATTAATTCTGCACGTATGGTCAAAACAAAAACAGATAATTAATAATTATTCGGTAACTTAGTAGCCGTTAATTTGGTAATCAGTAACTTTCAAGTAGTATCCAGAACGACACTGGGGATTCTTCAAATCCAATTAATTGATTTGGGTCTATTAACAAGCAACCCAATTAATTAATTATACAACACTTGTTGATTAATTAATTGGTGAATCTCACTCTTTGGTTCTCCTTTTGTGTGTGACCTATCAAGTTTCCGATTACGATGCCTAACTACGTGAATTATTATTTTGATATAATCAAAAACGATAAATTAAAATACCCCTTTTGATTCATCACCAATTCACATTCGTTGGCCCAAACTAACACCTAGCAATGTGTTGGGGCAATACATGTGACGAAAAATGTCACGTGGTATGACAAACTCAAACTAGTTCTTTACCGTGAAAGTATAATCCCTTCGTCAATATAATCTGATCAATTACAAGATATGGATGTGTGTCAATCTCAATCATCGGTCATATCTTTCATCCCATTATTAAGTCAATGTAAGTTGAAAACTCATTTTCAACTTATGAGTACACCTTAACCAAGGATTTCATTATCTACTTAATTAAATGAAATGTAGATCATAATCTCTTAATATCTAACAATGATGAATCCTCCACTGATCATTGACAATCTTCATATGATTCTTGAAATACCCGAACAATACCATATTAGCGACCTTGGCAGAGCAACATCACCAAAATATGACTGTCCTCATATAAGGCACTATAATAACCTCAAGTCAAATGACGAATTCCATAACCGAACATTAAAGATTAACCACTGATATTCAAATAGTTATCCATGTGAAATCTTTCCAACGGGTCTCCAATATTTTGTTCTACAACAAAATATACACGCGTTTAAGTTGATCCACACTTTATCTTGTGAGATCAACTACTTACTTCACACATAAGAAATGTCACACGTGATGATCTATCCATAATAATGATATCCGTATCTCGTTATTACTTATGACCATGGATGATTTAAGAATCAGTTATATTATAATTTGTATCTCACAATCACAACTCCATGTGATTAACAAACTACAAAGACTTAAATCTTCGAATTCTATTATTTAATTTATTAGAATATTAATTCAATTAAATAATAGATTTTACCATAAATATGTATCAATTATATATTAAAAGTATTTATGTCTGAAATTGATTGGACATATGACATAACACTTAGATTAAGAGCATCTTTAAAAGACTTTTTAAACACAAGATAACCTCTATTTAAGATAGTTAATGCTTAAAAATAAGCTCAAAATACTCTATTCTAACTTTTTAAAATAGACGGTAGGTTTAAAATTTGAAAAGACGCAATCTCTATTTCTACTTTATATGGTCACACTTAATTAGCTACAAATTTTAATACTCTATTTCTTAAATTATTCACATAATATTTGAATTGATTTGCCATTGAAGAAAAAATGTTAAATAAATGATGGGGATGAATAAATAAATATTTCTTGAAAAGAATAAAATAAAGAGCCAAAATAAATAGCAGTATTGGAGTGTATTAGAAATTTTTCTCTCTAAGATCATTTCCAAGAAACTCTTTAAATAGTAGATGCTATTTATAAGTAAAGAGTTTCTTAAGATGCTCTAAATTTAAAGGTACTCCTTATTATACATAAGATGATATTTATATATATATAGCCCATATTGGTAAGAAATTAAAATTCAGATTTTATCTAAATCAAAGTCAACAATTAATTTTAATCATATATTTTATGGGACTCACGACTTTTCAACCAGGCTTTTCATCAAATTTTATCAAAATCTACTAAAAACCTAATTTTAATCCTCATCAAATAGGGGCATAAAGTCTTTTGAAGATGATCTAACATATTGAGTTATATATCATTGTAATTATATTTAATATCTTATGGACTGTTTAGTCATTTTAATAAAATATTTGGATGTAAACCATAAAAAACAAGATGTGTTGATTAATTGAATGATGAAGATAAAAAATGTAATGAAAAAAAAGTAAAAAAATGTGTGCTTGTCAATAAATAAAGATTAAGGACCTTTAATACAATTAAAATCTGATGCATTTATAAAAACAAATTGTGATGTCATGTTAATAAAAAATGGCTCGACAGTATGTTAACGAATTGGTCCGCTACACTAATTATATTCACACCACAATTTTTGCTAGCAACACCACATTTTATTGTAATGAAAGTCTTTATCTTTAAGTCATTTTTCTCAATTATATTCCAAATTTTTTACGTCATATTTTTTATCCTTGATCTTCTATTAATTAATACATTTTGACTTTGATGATGTCAAAAAATCCATTAGTAGAATAAACTGACTTATTTACCTCTTGTATTTTCAAATAAGCAAGATGAGTTCGACAAAATATTTTTCCTACTCTAACAAAATATTTGGATAAAAATCGTTATCAATTAATTTACTAAAGGCTAAAGGCTAAAGTTAAGAATACGATAAAATTAAAAATTGGTTGAATTAAAACCTACGCTAGCCAAACTCACTATACGTTTATAGTTCAAGTCCTTCTTTATAATAGATGAACCAATGTGAATGTTAATTCAAGATGTTTCTCAAGTGTATTGTGATTTTGCTGGTGCAAAAGGGGGGAGGGGTCGGTCGGTTGTGCTGAATGGAGATAATCACGTTTTATATCTAAAATTTGCATTACCCCTTAACGTGCGGGGTGTGGGTTTTTATATGAAATCTTGAGTGAACGAGGTCCGTCCGATGGTAGTAGATCCAACGGCTCTTATTAGCATCAATCAATCAAGTCATTAATGTTGAGATCCCCGTATCTTTACTTATGTACTAAGGATTTGACTGTGTTGGTATGCAAAGGTGGTGCAACAGTGTGTTATCTTGTCAATCACTTCATAAGGTCTGATGTTGGTTGGCTAGCCTCCTAACCAGGGGTGAGCTCGTATTGGGGACTGAATCGAGTGAGTAGCTATTAGGTTGAGTTTACCTCGGCGCACATAGAACTGGGTCGCCATGCCCCTATGCTACATGTGAGCTTGTCAGTTTGCCACGTGGTGCATTTATTTTGCGATTATTTATTTGAGTAACATCGGTCCCCTAAGTTCGGTATGATTATTTATATGATGCATGGGCTTGAAGTTCTAGGAGCGATGTGGACGATGTGGGGTTTCCTCGTTCCCAACAGAAGTTTTGCAAAACAACCTATCTTGTAGGCGAAACCTTCAAGCGTGGACGAACCATATAGGGGTGAGGCCTTTCTGTGTATGAATGAACCGCATAGAGATGAGGCTTTCCCATGACCTCTTAACGCAAGACAAGGTATTTTTGATGAATAGCCTAGCCCTCATTTGTTATTAGAACTCCCTAGCCGATCTGTCTGGGTGACTTGGCAAGCATTGATTCCCAATGAGCGACAGTTAGATATTCTAGTCATTTTCAAGGCTTGAGCGACGCGTGCATTTAATGCGTAAATGATGATGATATTTCACCTTTGCCCAGGTGCACGTGAATTCTGAACACGTGTGTAGCATGGACTAATTTGGACCCTTGATTCAAATCCAAATAGGCGCCATTTGGTTTCTATGTAGATGGTGAAGTTACATGTGGAGGGCTCAGATTAAATCAAATAAATTTTGGTACGTGGGGATTCGTTCGTCAAGTCTATATTAGAGGCTGGAATCCCATTTTTTCATCTTTTTCCACTTTATGAGATTTTGAGAAAATCAGTATTGAAATTTTCTTTCATCCAAACCTAACACTTTTACTGTTGCCGACGATCACCTATTTTTCCCTACTTCAAGATCGTCCAGGATTTGGGCTTGTAGAGTTTGTGTAAGCATTTTCCCATACCGAATCGTTTTTTATCATTTCTCTTGACTTTAGATGGCTTCTTCATCAAAGAAGAATGCTGGTGGGGAGGTCTTCTGAGGCGAACATGACCCTAATTTGTACGGAGGTCGGCATTCCTCCGGTCATTCCCACTGGGAGGATCATAGGCTATAGGGGGTCTTCACAGTGCCAAGATAACACAAGAGGACCCCATCGACTGTAGTATTAGGTGGGGAGGCTCCTTGTGGACCATAGATATAAAAGAGGATGAGCTGGAGACTTTTAGGGAGAATATAGGATCCCTGAAGATATAGAGATGCTTGTGCCGACCTACGATGAGAGAGCCAGCTTTCCCAGGAAGGAGTGTGTGGCCGTGAGCGAGGCGATTCTAGCTGGGGGGTTAAGATTGCCTGTGCACCCATTATTTAGGTTTATCCTTAGGCAATACAATTGGTCCTCACCCATTTAGTACCCAATGCATGGAAACAGCTAGCCGGGGCTTTCCTTCTTTGGAAGGAGGTCACGCTTAACGAGGATATACCTCCCTATGTCTTTCAAACCCTCTTTCAACCCAGAGTCTCTAGTGGGGGTAGTGATTATAAGGGGTGGTATTGCATGAATCCCTGGAGCTCGCATTCTCCCTTCGTCTGGGAGGACTCCTACCTCTATAAAAAATTGGAAGTCTTCTTGGTTTTCGGTTAGGGGTCGCTAGCAGACTGTCGAAGGAAATGTGGTCCCGAAGATTACCGTGCCGACCCAGTACCACGAGTATAGTGAGTCGAGCCCCATCTACTTATCATTTTTTATATGTTGTTATCCCGTTTTACTTAGTACTGAGCTGATGCGATATTTATGCAGCTGCAGTTGATCGATTCTGGCTTGAACCATCTGAGTGGGTTGCGATAAGGGCGATCTCCGAGTTGGCCGTCGAAAAGTAGTGTTTCAAGAACGTCATTGCCAAGCGGACGTTATTTGTCATCCACTTCCTAATGGTTACAAAAGGTAATGATCAGCTCGGCTTCATTCCTGCAACCCTTTATTGCTTGTTGTGGTTGTCCCTAACCTGCCTTTCATTCGCAGGTTAGCATGATAACAAAGAACGGGTAAAGCCCAACTTGTTTCGGTTACGAAGCCTTGGGAGGCTCAGAGGAAGAAGCCCCTAAGTAGTAGCTCAACCACTTATAAAAATCAAAGGGATGAGCCGGCTCGTCTTTCCAGGGTGAACCCTCCACCTCCTCTATCAAAACTGGGAGAAAAAGATAAGGAGAAAAGTGAGGGCGAGGCTTCTAAGGGCCAACCTTTAAAGAGGAAGCTCGTCCTCTCCAAAAACATCAGACCTCATCCTCCACCTAAACACCAATCTACTTTGGATGAATCATTAAAGCATCTTATCCTCGCTGAGCCTATTTCTGCCTCGAAAGTGGCCGAGGCGGAAGAGTCAGTTGATGAGGGGGACAGCCTATTGAGGAGGAAAAAGAAGGGCATAGAGAAAAGCGTCATTAGTGAGGGCAAACCACAAAACTTCTTGGGTGGGAGATCGGATGAGATCGCCCATACGATTATGGAGATGCTCCTTGTTGGGGTCCAAGGGGCACAAGGCTTGGCCATAAGTACTAGACCAACAAGTACTCTTCTTATGCTGAGACTTGTGACGTGGCCTATCTCATGGAGGCAGGGCTTGCCATGCGAGCCCGTTCCCAGAGTTTCTTAGTTAACGCCCAAATGGAAGCGAAGCGGATGCAGAGGCTCATGCAAGATTATTACAACCGAGCCTAGAACGTTGAGTTTGCCTCGATTAAGGCTAAAGTTGAGGCTACTTCTGCTACCAAAGTTGCAGAGGCTTCTAAGCTGAAATGCACTGAGGCTATGTCCAAGTTGGAGGCCCTCTCTAAGGAAAACGAGGGGCTGAAGGAAGAGGCCCACCTTTGTAAGGCTGAGGTGAACGCCTTGATTAAAAGGATTGAAAATTTGACAACCTTTAAAGGATCGCCTCAACGGCTCTTAAGGCAACCAACAAAGAAAAGGGAGAGTTGAAGGCTCGCGTTGCCGAGCTTACTGCTAAAGCTTCAACCTTTAAAGAACAATTGAAGAAGGCTGGGGAGACAGCGGTGCATGATTATATGGCCCATTTTCACGAGACTACAGAGTATGAGAGGCTTGAAATTCATTGGAAAAGGGTCGCATACGCTGAAGTCTTTGAGAGGTTGGCCGAGCTGCACCCCTAGTTGGATTTATCTTCTCTGAAGGGAGGATTTTTGACGGACAAGCCTTCGACTCCGACCAATGAAAGGGACAAGGTGGAGGCAGTTGGAGCTTTGGATGAACTTTTAAAAGAAGATGCCATGCGTGTAGAATAGGCTTATTTGTAATATTCAGCTCTTCTTTGTACTTGCCTCTATTTGTAATGAATGCATTCTTTTCTACCATGCTTTCTTCAAACAAGTCGCACTTTATTTTCAAGCTAGACAACTTGTTTTTTTATTAGGCCATTAAACTCTTCATGAGCTTGTCATGGTAGTAGTCAAATGGACTTATTGTGTCGGCAAGTCCTTTGGCGAGCTTGTTATATTTAATTTCAAACTAACTAAGCTAGTTAGATAATTAGCAGCTCCCTATGAATAATGTTTTCAAGACTTGTTGCACATTAGAACTGTTCGAATTCGTGACAAATGTAAATGGCTCGTTGTATCCAACTTTTGACAAGTTTGCTATAACTGAAACGATTTGGTTGTTATTCTATGGGTTCGCCATAATTCTTGCAATGTGAACTCACATGAACTTGTTATTGCCAAAGTTAATTTGACTGAGATATGGGCTCGCCATATATTAATCGTTGATGAGCTTTTTACTTAACCAATATTTGTGAGCTTGTTACAATTAATTAACTTGGAGATATGGGCTCGCCACATGTTAACCGTTAATGAAGGTGTATGAACTTGTCATACTTAGCAATTTATGAATCATAATTAATAAGTTGATGGAGATATGGACTCATCATATATTAACCATTGATGGGGATGCGTATGAGCTCCTCATACTTAATAATTCATGAACTTGTCATAATTAATAAGTTGATGGAGATATGAGCTCACTATATATTAACCGTTGATGGGGATGCGTATGAGCTCGTCATATATTGATCGTTGATGGAGATGTGTATGAGCTCGTCATAC
Organism: Fraxinus floribunda; assembly: GCA_903798395.1. Classification (NCBI taxonomy): domain Eukaryota; kingdom Viridiplantae; phylum Streptophyta; class Magnoliopsida; order Lamiales; family Oleaceae; genus Fraxinus; species Fraxinus floribunda. The sequence continues at coordinate 2,288 of CAIGRS010271579.1, read as the reverse complement.
TTAATAATTTGTGAACATGTCATAATTAATAAGTTGATGGAGATATGTGCTCACCATATATTAACTGTTGATGGGGTGCGTATGAGCTCGTCGTACTTAATAATTTATGAACTTGTCATAATTAATAAGTTGATGGAGATATGGACTCGCTATATACTAACCGTTAATGGGGATGCTTATGAGCTCATCATACTTAATAATTTAAGAACTTGTCATAATTAATAAGTTGATGGAGATATGGGTTCACCATATACTAATCGTTGATGGGAATGCATATGAGCTCGTCATATATTAACCGTTGATGGAGATGCGTATGAGCTCGTCATACTTAATTAACTACAAAGGAGAGCTTTCATTGATCATAAATGGTGTATACACAGAATATGGTTGTACAGATAATACATTCGAAGGTGCTCCACATTCCATGGGTGGAGTTGCATCTTCGCATCAAGATTTTCAATTAACAAGGTTTCTGGTCTAACCTTTCCTGTAATATGATAAGGGCCTTCCCAATTTAGGCCTAATGTACCTACCCAAGGCTCTTTTGACGACAAAAAATACCCATCTGAGTACCAGATCATCTCTCATGAATGATTTGTGTTTAACTTTGTGATTGTAGTACCGTATCATTTCTTTGATAGATAGCCAACTTGATCTGTGAAGCTTCTCTTCTTTCATCAAGAAAGTCGAGTTCACAATGCCTTATTTTCTCGTTTGAAATCTTGTTAAACTGTTAGCGTCGAGGTGATGTCAAGCCCACTTCAACTGGGCTCATTGCCTCTGCCCAGTAAGCTATGGAGAAAGGGTTCTCTTCCATTGCCGTTCGGCTGATGGTACGTATTGCCCACAACACATAGGAGAGCTCGTATACTCACGCTCCCTTGGATTCGTCTAGCTTCTTCTTTAAGAGGTGCTTTATGGTCTTGTTGACCACTTCAACTGATCATTTGCTTGGGGATGATGAGGGGAGGAGAAGTGTTTTTTGATGCTCAGCTTGTCACAAAGATCTTGGAGCTTCTTGTTGTCGAACTGCCTCCCATTATATGTGACTATTGAGTGGGGAATTTCGAACCGGCATATGATTTTTTCTATATGAACTTAGAAATATGAGCCTCAGTCATTTTAGCCGAAGGTTCGGATTCGACCCACTTAGTAAAGTAGTCAATGGCGACGATTGCGTAATTTACTCCTCATTTTCCCTTCGGCATGGGCCCTATCCGATCGACCTTCCATTTTGCGATGGGCCATGGGCTGGACACCACTATTAACTCTTGGGATGGTTGCCTCTGGATAGAGGAGAAATGCTAACTCTTGTCACATTTTTTAACAAATTGAAGGGCATCTTTCTTCAAGGTTGGCCAATAGTAGCCTTACATCAGCACTTTATGGGCTAGTGCTAGGCCTCCAGTGTAGTTACCAAATATTCCTTCGTAGATTTCTCTCAGCAAGTAATCCGCCTCATCTCCTCCCGTGCACCTCAGGAAGGACGATGAAAACCCTCTTTTATATAAGACTTCGTCCTTAAGCGCATGATCGGTAACCTTGCGCTTAAGTTTACGTGTCTCTTCCTTATTTTTTTTGGAAAGGTGTGATCTTAGAGATATGCTATGATGGGTCGCATCCATTGGAGAGTTTCTCCAACCAACATCACTTTCTCCATTTTAGTTGTGGAGGGCCAGAGAGGTACTCCACAGGCACAAATTTGATCAACTCTAAGTCTTCGCTGCTTGCCAATTTTGATAGGGCATACGCATGCAGGTTTGCAGCTTTGGGGACTTAGATTAATTCGAACTGGTCGAAGTAAGGGATCAGTTCCATTACCTTCTTCACGTATATGGCCATAGCCTTGTCTTTGGTTACAAAACTGCTATTGACTTGGCTTACGACAAGTTGCGAATCGCTTCAGACCGCCAAACTTCTCATTTACATCTCTTTGGCCGACCTGAGGCCTGCTAAGAGCGCCTTGTATTCAGCAGCATTATTGAAAGTTTTGAAATCAAACCGTACTGCACAATTGAGCTTGTGCCCTTTTGGGCTTTCTAGTAGCACTCCAGCTCCCGAGCCAGTTTCATTAGTGGAGCTATCTACAAATAGCATCCAGACTGAAGAGTGTTGGTTTCATCGCGACATTTAGGTTTGTTGCCTCTGTAAACTCGACGACAAAATCTGCCACTGCTTGTCCCTTTATTGTGGTCTTGGGTTGATATGTGATGTCGAACTCACTCAAATCTATAGCCCATTTTATAAGTCTCCCAAATGCGTCTGATTTTTGGAGCACTTGTTTAAGG
>CAIGRS010271571.1:0-12135 GCA_903798395.1 Fraxinus floribunda | reverse complement strand
CCAAAAGCAAATCCATAAGGGCTTAGGCTCAAAGTGGACAATATCATACCAATGTGGAGATATGTGGTGTCCATAAACCCAACAGCATGCAGAACCACCTACCTCCGATGATGTGGAAAATCAACTCATTATTCAGGTACGCTTTTCATAGTTTTCAGTTTATAGTCTCTTGCATAAATTTTGTTTTTGCTAATTTAAGTCTCGGAGGGATGACGATGATACACTTCAACGTCTTTGTTTTACTGAAAGGCTTTGTTCGTGCTCATTATCAATCATCAAGCTTGAGAATTAACATGTGTGATTTTTGATAGCATCATTGGCGCCGTCTGTGGCAATCGCTACCAAAAGCCATGGTTAATACACGTTCAGATCTTCCTCCCGTAAGCTCATTCGCTCCAAACCTACTCCTATTGTGGATCCCCCAGTTCCTCAAGAAGAATCATCAGAAATATCAGCGGACTAACCAGTAGTTATTACCGCTGGAATAGTCGAAGTTCTCCACCAACAAGTCGTCACGCTAACTCAATTACTAAGTTAAAGAAATTCTTATCCAACACCGACACCACCATGTGGTTTCATGGCCATTGCTCGAGCTCAGATCCCTCATAATGCCCATGATAATGGTGGAACAGGTGCCTCAGGCGTACCTCCAATGGCCTCGACCTTGAGATAGATCCCTATGGACTCGGACAAACTTGCCAGATCATATAGGATAGGATTACAATCGATCTACAACAGAACACCCAGAGAACAGTAGGGTTCACACCTACACTTCATTCACACATGAGGTACTCTCTTATTCATTTCTGAACATGTTCAAATTCCCACACATAAAAGAGTATGATGGGACCACTAACCACATCAATCACCTCAACATGTATACGCATATGATGAACTTATAGGTCGTGCTAGACCCGATGATGTGTAAGGCCTTTCTTCAAACTTTGACTAATACCAACAGGGATTGGTTCTCCACGTTGGAACCCAACTCTATAACCTCATTCTCGAACATGGCCAATAAATTCCCTATTTTCTTCGCAAACATTGAGTGCAACCCTGCCAAGGCCGAATGAATTCCTACACACTTTATGACAAGGTTCAATAAAAAAAGACTACAAATACCCGACCTTTACATTGCAGCAGATGGCTTTGCTTTAACGTGTGCAAAAAGGTGTGAAGCTTTCAAAATGTTTCTATCTAAGACCCCGTCGAAGTCGGTGGCTAGGCTGCTCACTAGGAGAGAAAAATACATCAACATGGAGGAAACAATGTATCCAAGGAAAACTGGCTCGACCTTTGAAAAGCCTGAGCACAAAATGTAAAACCTGCACCAACAATGAACTGTCTGATGAAAACTTGCACCAACAATGAACCGTCTGAGCGTGCGTTTAAAAATGCACAAAATGTAATCGAATTTGGAGCCTCCTGATCACGTCGTAAGAGTTCGATAAACATAGAATGGCCTCCACAGGTCTTCCATTAAGCACCGTGTTCGAAATGCATGTGTTACAGGTAGCAATATTTCTGTACGGCATCTCGTCAAACAGGGTGCTTGCATGTGTCAAGTGGCTCGTTTTGTAGTACGTATCAAAAGCACTGCAAGCAACAAACTCATCATGGATCAGGCCCAGTATAATAGCAAGCACGTGGAACTGCTGTCCGAGGAGAGGAGGGCAAAGCGCAGCTGAGGTCTAAAAAAGGCAAGGCAATGTAAAGCCATTGGGATGAATAGTTTCCGTAGTCCGAGCGCGTGATCAAGAAGTGGGACAGTGCATCGGTAAAATTACCGTTCTGAACATGACCGCATATAATGGAGGTCCGGGTGAAGACAGAGCGAATCTGGACCAGCGTATGGGAGAGGAAAAGCTGGGCCAAGAGGGGGAGGTCGAGCTTGGAGTACATGATAAGGTGGTTGGAGAGGAAGGCGTCCATGCCTAGACCAAGAGTCTTAATGAACTGGGCACGGACGGCACGGCCTAGAAGTATAGACTGAGTTGAGACGGCAGATTCCTCCAGTGAAGCCAACGCTTTTGGGCGGAGGAAGGGCATGAGCAGTGGTGTTTCAAATGTCTCTACAACTTCATCCAATTCCCTTCACCTAAATTAACAGCATCAATAAAGAAGCTAGTCACTTATTTCACTAAAAATTGTAAATATTTCCCGATTGCTATCATATATTAAGCCCGTGTTTTATTTAGCTAAAAAAAGTTCAAAAAATATAAATAAAAGTCGATGATGGTCTAGCCATTTCCATGGTTCAAACAGACCTAAGCATTTTAAAATTTAACACATCCAAACAAATAATGCAGATTGTGACACAATCTTTATAATTCGTATCCTGTCCCAAAGAAACAAAAAACAAAATTGTGATATATTCTCATTTTCAGAACAGAAAAAACGACCATATCAAGCAACTATTCCCTAAAACTTCTTATTAGACAACATTCAAAATACAAACTCTTCCTCTGTTGCTCCATTTGAAAGTCCTCTATTCTTCATGGCTCGCAAAGCTTCTGCTGTTGAGTCACTGATATTCAATAGATATTGCACTCTGGCCAAGTTTTCTGGTGATGGATCACTTTTAAGGTATACAAGGAAGAGATCAGCCAGTTCCTCTGGCACCTCCCATGACAATGGAGTCGAAGGAACAGCCTTGTCGCAGGCTAACAAGTCATTGAGAGAATTAACCTACAAGAGCATAGAGAAACAATTAAGCCACACAATCACTAAATTAATCTTCTAGAACAAAAGCACGAAAATCAGATAGCATACCACTCCCGGATGGTTTCTCTGCCTTAGAAGTGCCACTGCCTGTACAAGGGAGTTAGATAATCTACTTCGTGCAAGCTCCTGAACAACTTCTTTGGCCTTCGCAGCATTAATATTTAGATCTTTTGGGATTTTCTCATATACTTCCTCTTCGTCAAACTCTCCTGTACCAGATGAGAAGATATCATCAACGGTTTTTTTGAACAGGTTCTCTCGTAAACTTTCAGAAATCATGGTGTCTGCATCCACCCCGTTTTCTTTCAGTTCTCGAATTTCCTTTATGCTAAGCCTCCCCCGGCCAACAGCAGTTTCAAGGGCTGCTGCCAATTTTGTAGTAGTAATGCTCTTTATTATTTTTTGAGAATACTGAGGCGGTAAGCCAACGTTCTTCTGCAACTCGCTGAGTTGCTCAATTCTTGCTTTAGTCAACTGTCCATCTGCTAAAATAACCTCAGCTTCTTGCCTGAAAGCCTGTTCAGCTAAGCTCCTGTGTACATCAACAATCTCCTTGTCACTCAATCCAAGTATGCCACCAAGTTGGTTTAGCAAAACATATTCAGAATCGTCCTTCTTTGTAGTGATTTGAGCCCCAAATGGAATTCTAGTCACCTCACCAGTTAAACAAAATAGCAAATATGTCTTGTAAAGATCAGTTCGATCCCTCTCTGGGAGATCTTCTTTAAGATTTATCTCCGTCTGGCTTGGTTTTCCTATACTTCCCTTGCTTGGTCTTGCTTTCCGAAGTGACTGCAAGGACTCCCATTCCTCATCTACCTCCGTTGGTTTTTCTTCTTCAATAGGCTCTTTAGGTGGAGTATCAGTGGATTCACCTTTGATGTCTGCGACTAGTTCAGTCACAACCAAGCTATTAAAAGCTATCATCTTTTTGAGTTCTCTAGCAGACTCTGTACGATTACCAGCTGCCCTTGCTCTTTGAATGTAGCTGATGAAAATCTTACGGACCTGTACATACAAGTCATTTAAAGCTATCAGAAACACTTTAAGAATGTAGTCCAACAAATAGGTAAGGATATCCTGGTTCATCAGATACTTACAGCCTTACTAGCAATAGAAATTGCAACCTCTCTGGTTAAACGTAAACCAAAAGCAGCCTTTCTGACGGACTTCTTAATTTCCGCATCATAACCATCCACTCCTGCAGCGATTGCTTCCTTAACCACCTGTCAAAGTGATTTTGGATCAGAAACTAACAATCATGAGGGCATAATGATAAGCAAGAAACTAATCATATTTCATAAATTTACATTGAAATAAAATGTGCATAACAAAGTGTTGTTGAGTCTCCATAAAGCTACGTGCAACACCCTCTATCTGTAATCCAAGGAACAAAAGAAGGGCTCTCAATAGAACAAATTCATTAACAGCTTGGAGTAATAATTTTTTCACATTAATTACAAAGAGCAGGGTGACATGAGATTTTCTGTAGCATTCCACTAATAAAATCACTAAAAATTCAAACTGGAAATAGATCTGTCACAGCCAAGAAGCTCCCAAGTATTTTATAAACGAAAAATAAACAAGCAAGGAGCAGAAATAGTAATCACAATTATCTAGGAAATTCATGTCTCAATTTTTCTTTTTTGTTTTTATCCTTTTGATTGTGGGCAGAGGCAGAGGTGTTATTTATTTTTTGGATACAGGGTTTGATCCAGGAGGTTCAATCATAATGCAAATCATCATACTCCTTATGAACAGGACTAAAACTTGATAACAGTCTCTGTCATTGTAAATATAAAGAACAAACCTTTTCAAATAAACTGCCACAGATATCTGCGTGAGCTGCTTCAACAGTTTGCTTTGTAATGCAAAACATGACCTGTATCTCTTCCAATGTTTTCACGTCCTCATCACTGAGTTCTCCTTTATCAGCTACCAGTTGCTTAAGCTTTCTCCGGTAAATTTCTAGACATCGAAAAGGGAAAAAATCTTTTTACAGATAGCAAATAAATAATCAAAGAAGACAAACTAAATATATCATGACATTTTAGTGATCATACGTAGTAAAAAACTAAACGAAAATTAGACGGTGACTGCAGCATAGACACAACAAATGAATGTCCCTTATTTGCACCGATACACCGGGAAGAAAGGTTCTTTCCTTCAAGGAGCATGACCATATCAATTTTTTACAGCCAAAAGTGCCTTTTGCATGTTATTATTATTTTTGCACAACTTGTAAACTAAATTAGTTTTCTAACCGACAATTGCACCAGTACACTGAAAACACATAAACAGCAAGTAAAAACCTCAAAGAAATACGATCACAGCTTGTCTCTTAAGAGATTCTCTTACTATAGACTTCTAAATTAAACCTATAGTACCTTCATGAATCTCAATCGCCTTCTCTGGATCAAAGTGCAACTCCTCGCATAGAGTTTGAAGATATGCTGCTTTACTATCAGCAGCTGCTAAATAGCCACTGGATACAGCCTGCTGAAGACGCTTACGATATACTTGAGAGGTAACATCCAGTGCAATTGACTCCGCTTCACGTCTACCTAAACCAAATATATTCCTCAATTGGTTTAATGCAGCAAGCTGCAGCAAAGAACAGAAGGATGAAGTTAATAGAAAGGTAAATAAGGAAAAGGTAGAGATATTGTCTAGAAAAAGAGAACATATCCATGTCGATGTTTATACCAGAAAAAGATAATAATTCCTTCCAAAATCAACTCATGGTACGAGTGTTCGATATAACAATCATGGAAGTTTGTATCTCTAACACCCTATTGATTAGTAACGTATACATGGTTTATTTGTCAATATGTACTATGCAACTTTGCAAAGAGTCTACAATGAAGTTATATCGTTATTCATAGATCTTGTATATATAAAATTATTAGTTGAAACTTGAAACAGGAGATATTTACATGTATTTTTACTAGAAGACAGAAGTATAGGTAAAGACATAACAGCATAACTATAGCTATTCTTTTCATTCTAAAGAAGATGAATACAGCTTAAGGAAAATCAAAATAGAAATTAAAAAATGTTCATGAGGATCTAACCTCTACATACATCGACTGGGTAGTAATCTAGGTTATATAATTAATTCACTCTATTATAACTATCCTTTACTAGTAGACAGCTGATAAGTAACATGTCATGCAGTAAAACACATACTTGGACTAACATGACGATGAAATTTAAAATCTTCATCATTGGTTAAAGTATGTAAAAATCATAAATTATTGGGACCGGCTGACATGAACATCTAAGTAAGGATATTTATATAACAAGATGTCCATTTTCTGTTTCAACTTGATTATAGAAAATTCAGGTGCTTGGCAGCTCATCAGCTGCCAACAACTCAGTTAAACCACAATAAGAACAAAAAAATGGAATGGTAATAACCTGAAGCCCATGGAACAGAGGCATCACATATTACAGGAACTGACAACTCTCCCGCCGCTATGAACAAATCTATAGCTACTCAATATCAACACCACCCTATGTTATGTGTTGTCCATCACAATTCAACCCTGGTGAGGAATTGTTCGGTGATGGAATGTTCACGCCTTCTGTGATTAACTAACCTAATGGCTATGATGACCACCATGATTCTGTGTTAGATGTTGTATTGGACTTCATCGGTGCCTGAGAACTGTTAGAGAAGGTTCTGAAAAGTTTGTGATGGCAGGTTGTAGCAGCTGCATCGATTGAGCAGGGGAGATTAAGTTTCTTCACTTTAGAAAATGGATCAAAAATACTTCACATAAACAATCCAAGATGATCCTTGGCATTTCTCAAATTCTAAGCACCACCACCCAAAACAATAACTGGAAGGGAAAGGGAAGGGGTGAGGTGGCCTAATCATATGGACACAGTGAGGAAAGGTTATGTGATGGTAAAGAATAATGGTGCGGCTGCTGAGTAGTGGTGCTAGACAATGGTGTTTTGAGTTGCAGGAGGTGGTGCACCACGTTGGGAGACGAATCTGGCTCTGCGGAGTTTTGTGGTTTCTTTCTTTTCATTTTCCATTTGAAAAATTGACAATACATCGCCCTCACCCCATAACTGCATTGAATAAAATGTGTTTAAAAGGTACCAAACTCGTCTACCAAAATGACTTCTGACCAAAAAACTCAAGCCATCATATTGATTTTTACCAAAGAACATTACAGAAACAAACTAAGCCTTATTATCAATAAATTTGAGATCGGCTACATAAATCCTTCTTCACCACTGCATTCAATTCATTGCTACATCTAATAGAAGATGCAGGGCAACCAAATCCCTAGCAACATATATATTTCATTAACTGATAGAAAAATAAAAGATTTTATAAACATCTAACGTATATAAACAGAAAAATAACGCTTTGCATATTTTTTTAAACTTTATTTTAATTGCAGTTTTGTCATGTGCATGTGTGCATTATGGCTCACCTGTTAACTATTCAGTTCAGAATTCAGTGATAAGTCACAGCACTTATATTTAAAATTTCAACTACAGTTAAGTGGGGTGTGATCATTTTAAGTGATTACTCTTAAATTTTTATCAATCTTAGTCTAATAAGCACTCGGTGACATTTTTAAATATTGAATTTGATATTGAGATGTTTACACTTTTATTAGTATAAATACAACAGAGAAAATCCCCCCAGCATGATTTTCATACTTGGCAAAGCAACAACACAAATTAAGACACACTTCTAGAGGGATATTGAGTTTTTATAGTTAACAGAATGTTAATATGAAATTATAAAATTTAAAATAGAGATAGCACCTTATTTTCTTCCATGCGACCACCTGCTAAAGCATGTGAAACATAAGCTCTATAGAGAAGCTTTAAGTCATCCATCTTTCTATCACCGTCATGCTCCCCACCTGAACAAACAATATTCATCAATTCCAACTAACAAGTTTTTGAAGAAAAAACAGTTGAAACAGATAAATCCTTTACGGAACTTTCAGCAAAGCTCAATTATTATCAAAACAAGAAGAACAAAGCAAACATCAAGGCCTAACAAAAGCAGGAAACCAGAAATCAGATAGCATTCACACCTATCAAAGATACAGGTCCAACCCCACGAGCAAAGCGACTGGCATCAGGATGGCTCTTCAGTGAGATTAGCAGATTGTTGAATGCCAATATCTTGTCAATCTCCGTTATGACACTTTGCCTGCGAAATATTTCAATTCATCTAGATGGTGCCAATAACACAACATAAAAATTGTAGTAAAACGTAATGCCAGATAAATCTAGTTGTACACAACCAACAAAGTAATTGCAAGGTATCATCGTGCTATCATTATGTGACTAACCCATTTTTGTGAAGATTTTCAATGGCTTGCTTACGTTTGAGAGGGGTGGGTGAGTTCCAAAGTACCAAACTAATCCAGCAGACTTGATCCCATTACAAAAGGCCAAAAAGTAAATGCTGGTTTTCTAAACCAAAAACTGGCATGTTCAATCCGATTTCCAAATTGCAAAACATAAATAATCGATTTTAAGAAGAACCGGCAGGTTCAATCTAAAACAAGATTGAATTTTTTATTTATTTTTCCTTTTTGGCTATTTAAATATATGTAAACAATTTTATATAGATAGATCTAATTGTTGCAGCCACACACACATAATTTAACTCATATTCTAGGTGCATCCCAGAAAATAACATAAGCGCACTTTCATAGAGAACTGATCATTCTACTATAAATATATCATCCCACTGAATTCAGTATACTCTTCTAGTGAATCATTCTCTTCGACCAAACAAACATTTTTTAAAAGAAAGGAGATACGGATCAGACACCCTCGAAACTATTAACTTGTTAGCTGTCTACATGTTCAAATAATTGGTGGTAAACATACCCATCTCTAGTTCTGGACTTCAATGTACTCAGAGCAGTTGATATATTTTGCTCAACAAGCTTTCTCGTATGCTCCCTAAACATGTCTTCCGCAAGCTGAAATAAAAAACAAAAAAATTGAAACCACCACATTGAGATATGTGTATTATTCACTTCTCAGTCTTACTTTGGTACAACATTGTGGAGCATAAATAATAATGTTAAACTTTTTAGAAAGTCGATACCTCATCAGAAAGTCGAAACATGAGTTGTACTTCTCTAAGGCTGACCAGTTGGCTGACATCAACATCTGCAAACATTTCAACACATGTCAACATTGCAGTCTAGGTCAATTAATAAAATTTAGTCAATAACAAACAAAATTAAACGAGCAGGTCTACTCTAAAGCATAATTATATTACCACACCTAAAAAACCAATGGTACATAAAGTGTCCTGCAAGGAGCAGAGGATTATTTCACGAATATGGACACACCATTACATGTTATTATAGTTAAGAATAGAACCAAATTACAACTTCAAAAGTAATTAAAATGGTATTCTTTGTAAAATGAGTGAACAACATTTTGGTAATAACTTATTTGATTAGAATGATGAAAGTCAGGAAATAGTAAATACCAAGATTTTCAAGAAAAAGACACAGAATGGTAATTTATTAGGAGTTTTATTGACAGAAAAATAAAAAAAGCAGCAAAAAATTAAGAGTTCAATAAATTGCCAGAATATTATTAGATTATGACATGCAGACGCTTGCTGCATTTAAGAAGACAAAAGTATCATGCATTTACCTGGGCCAACTGATTCAAGCTTGAATGCATACAGTCTTTGCGCATTGTCCCGAACAGCAACCTCAACCTGATGGACAAAAAGCAATAAAGAAAGGAACTCTAGAATGAGATGAAGGTTACCAACACTAAATTTGAGTATTATCCCATAAATTAATAAATAGTAATTATACTTTCCGCAAAACTTTTAAGTAAACTTGTTCAGATTAATGCATACGCCACACAGTACTTACCTGGGCATCAGTAACCTTGAACACACGTTTCCAAGGTAACAGGAAACCAGATGCTTCTCCAAATACAAGATTTGAGACATATATTAGCTTCTGAAATGCCTGTTCTGGAAACATCAAAATGGTCAAGCTCTAAATCTTTGCAGCTGTAATGCGGCACTAGAACTATTATATCATGGCTTATATTGATAAATAACATTCTACCCGACGTTGTTCTATATCAGCGTCCCGATCCCCAGTTTCAAGCCTTTGTCTGAAAATTCGCCTACCAATCTGAGAAATAGAAAATTGAACACTTGAATTACAGTAACTTCATTAACTACAGCAACCGTTATTACTTCATCATAAAAATCAAATAAAACATGTAAAATTCACCTCCATGTGCATGGCTGCTGCATCTGGATCATCAATGCCCAACGAGTTTTTAAATTGGATGATGGTCTCGACTTCACTGCCTTTAAGATCTTCACCTCCAGGAGGAAGCACGACAGATACAAATCTAAGAAAAACAAAAAAGTTCCTAAGAGGTTACATAAGCTTTTTGTAAAGTATGTTTAAAAAATACTCCTAGTCATTTTTATATGTTGCCATTGTTAAAATTGATTATCAAGACAACAAACAACATCTAGAAATAAAAGGTAAATTCTTAGGCTTTATTCCACTACTGTTTTGCCTAATACCCCACAATGCACCACCATGAACTGAATACAATATCCTTACCCCGGTTATTTTCTCATTTGTAAATAAATGCTATTCTTATTCTCCAACTTTCCTTATAAAATTTCCATTCAGCAAGAATAAGTGTGGCATGCCACTTTACAGCGACCAACAGACTGGTGTAAACAAATATTATTGTCAAACAATTTTACGTACCGGCAATATATATCACAAAGCTCAATTTTACTTACCGGCAATATATATCACAAAGCTCTGCATTGAATGCCTCGTTCTGTTTGGTAATACCATATCTGAAAGATTAAACAAATGCAGATCGTTGAGAAAAAGAAAATATATACCATGATCAGCTCCATAATATATCCGTAAATGACATATTATAGTACAAGTAAAACACAATGATCAGCTGAAAGAGGAAAAATTATTACCACTGCAATTGGTGTAAATTATTGTGAAAGTGTGTGTATAATGATTGGGTTTGATATGCAATTCGCAAAACATGACTTCTCTAAAAAAAATAATCTATTTTATGCTTCAGACATCAGTTGAAGGGTAAAGAACCTTGAATAGTTGATTATGATTAATTAAACTGCGTAGGTAGTCAATCACAGCCTTGTGGTTCGAGAAACTACAGAATACCTATAACAACTAAATGTGCATACAGTGTCCAAATATATATCAGATATATATCAACAAACAATTTATCTTGAAACTGGACCCTTATAGTTAATATTCATGAAAAATCCATTCTAACTTGTATCCATAATTTATAATCCCACTTCTGACTTCTTCAATTCTTTGCAATCTAGCCACAAAATTATACTACCGACCATCGCAGAACTATTTAAATATTTGGAAACTTACTTGTTTGCAATGGCTTCAATATCTTCCTTTTTAACTGCCCCGGGATCGTCACAACCAACCACATAGTTATGCAAATTAGCTGCCGCGACCTCAGGGACACAAGAGTTCAAAGCATAAGCAGCGCCGGCTCCAGCAGCACCAAGAGCCACGGCACCACCCAATCCAGCATTACGAGACCCACCAAACCGAGACCCAAGTCCATATCCAGCTGCAACAGCAGCTGCAAAGATTAAAGCCGAACCAGCTATCCGAATAGGCGGTGAAATGGCATCGACCAAAGAATGGACACCCGTGAGGTCTCTCTTCTCCCCAAAAACATCGGCTTTGACAGCAATACTGGATGGAGAGGCAGAAATAGAACTAGAATTTTGCTCCAATGAGGAAGCCCGCACAGTGGATATTTTAAAGCGGTGGCGGCGGAAACGAGTTGAGGAAAGGCGAGGAGGGATTCCTGCGGGCTTTAGGGTAGGGATGAAGAGGGTGGTGTGGTGGTTGGTAAGGAGAATTGATGGATTCATTTTGACACACACTCTCTCTCTCTACTGTGTGAATTTGTTAGGGTGTGAGGAACTAGAGAGGGGATAATGACGCTGAGTGAAAGTTTAAGATCAAATTTAGGTTTTAAGGGAGTGAGAAGAACGAAGGATGAGGTTGGGGGACGGAGAAGAAGATAAATGGGGAAAATATGTGGAAATAGAGGCCCCCTTGGTGTACAGGGCGACCGCCACCTATCACAGGGCGGCAGATGGACACCTAGGGCCCCAATTGTCAGTCCCACCTATCACAGGGCGCCAGTTCGATGTCCTGTATACAGGTAGGGGTGGGCAAAAACCTGCCCAACCCGATCAATCCGCCCGATCCAATCCAATCCGACCGGATTGGGTCGGTTTTTTCCATTTTTTTCTTGGGTTGGGTTGGTTGGCAAGGTTAAGTTGGTCGGGTTGGGTCGGGTTGTGGGTTAACCCATCCAACCAGACAA
>CAIGRS010271570.1:0-25327 GCA_903798395.1 Fraxinus floribunda | reverse complement strand
AAGTAGCATCTACCTAAATAATAAACAAATAAGCTAAACAAATGTCAAATTCTAATATGAAAAATCCATTTTATAGTCTACCAAAACTAACCTTGTTTTTTCGTCGGTGACTAGGTTCTCTGTGTAGTGATTGGCGCCGATCATTGGATTGCTATGTTCAGTGTTGGTCGACTGGTTGGACTGTGAGAGAGTTTATCTTTTCTCTTTGAGAGTATTTTTGGCCTTTTGTTGAACTAACTCCTATTTCAATCTTTTATTATTATTATTATTTTANTATTTCAATCTTTTATTATTATTATTATTTTAATTGGTCAAATGTTATTTTGAAAAGATGGCCGGATCTACTATTTCCTTGCTAGTTAGGTAAAGAGACAGCTGGTCACTTTTAGAATTACCAATATTAAATTTTAGGAAAAATTGCAGCAGTGATCTCTAACATTTTCAATTTCTGCAGATCTTATCCTAACTTTCAATTTGTACCAGCGAAGGTATCAAACCTTTTATAAATATGCACATGGAGTCCATTTGGATAGAGACCGTCCATGAAACTATCAATTAACCAAGAAAAATATTTTTTTAAACCAATTTTGATCAAATTGAAATGGATAATATGGTAACTTTGTATTTAACACATTAAATAAAATATTTATATATGTTGCAGAAATTACTCATCTGCTTCTCATTACTCTCTACAATTGTAACACACGCTATAAAGAATGAAAAAAAAAACTTCTATCGTCCCTTATATTTTTCTACTTTTGAGATCTCTCTCGCCGCCTTTTCTGCAAGAAAACTTGAACACAATTTTAACTCACCTTAATTACTTGTAGCGACACCGTATTTGCATCAATTTCTAGGCTATGCATTGAATTCTCACTCTTGTTTTTTTTTATTTCTCCAATTTATTTGTTTAGTTTTCTTTTAATTCTTATAAATGAACAAATATTAAACCCCCCAGCTGCCTATGTATCCATTGCTTTCTTTAGGGTGTTTTTTCCATAACTTGAGATCTGGGTTGGAGAAAAAGATTAGTCCAAACAAGGTATTGAAAAAGTAGACAAAGATGGTTATACAGCTTTCTTTAATATTCTTTTTCACAGCTTTTCAAAAACGCTGAGGTAGCAATGTAAATTGGGAGAAAAATAAAAAAATCAATTGTTTAAAAAATGAGTGGAATCTCTAACCTGGCCCATTCTCTCTAATCATCCCAGCTCTCCATTTCTCACTGACCCCCCAAATCTCCCCAAACTCCCGCCACCTAGTCACTTTTCAGTCGGTCCATCAACGGTGAGGACGAAATCGCTTATTCAAGTGACTACTGGACACAAAGCTGTACAACACTCTCCGCCCCAGCTCCGAAGAAATCCCGTCCAGCCTTGATCTTCCCCAACTTCTTTCCCTCAACTCGTTGAGTTAATTTACACAGTTGCGAAGTTTGAGGTAATTTTTGGACACCCATTCCCATTGTTTTACATTTATGTGTAAACATTTTTAAGGTTTCATCATCTCCTTAATTTCTTAAATCTTTTAATTTTTTATATGTTGTTTATCTTTACACGGAATATACAGATAGATTTAAAATGGTTAAATGTGGAATTGGAATTCAAGTCAAACCTCAAAATATTATAACACAATAGTTTACCATGTTGTTCCATCAGCAAGTTGCATTGAATACCTCTTGTCCCATGTAAATCCACAGAGATTATACAAAGCCAGTTTCATCACCACGAAAATGTTAAGGTAGATTAGTTGAAAAGCAAGAGAATAGATTTTTGGGAGAAATCGGAGAATGGTTAGAGACCCATTCCCATTGTTTTCCATTATTTCTTTGTCAGGCTGCAGTAATTTGTAAGTTGCCTGAAAATTTGTAAACGTAATTTTTGGACCAGCTTTATCCAATTTTTGGACACCCGTTGCCATTGTTTTCAATTTTTTTGTAGAATAACCGAGAAAACTGGTTTTTTGACAGGGCAAGATTCAATCTCAATCCCCAAAAACAGTGTGAATAAAGCTTTAGAGGCAAAGCTTCAGTTTGATTACAGTTTTTAAATACGAATCCACCGCTCGACCTTATTCATTTACATTGAACACACATCCATCTCTCGACGGTGACGACAAACAGATGACTGAGAAAGGTGGAATCCGAAATTTATTGAAGATGTGCTTTGAAATGTACAATTACATGTGTGAATCTGATTTTTGCTATTAGGTTCCTATTTTTGTTGTAATTGAACATATTCCTATTCATTTTGACGTAGGAAAAGAAATAATGGAAGTGTTTGATGACGAAGTATCTGTAGATTCTAACATTGAGAACTTGATGGATAATGTAATAACGTTGGAAGACGATAATTTAGGAAGAGATGTGATTGTCCCTGAGGTTGGTATGTAGTTCAATGATCAGAAAGAGTTATTCGAATCTTACAAAAGATATGCGTACGAAGTAGGTTTTCCAGTTAGGAGAAGGACTTCCAAAAAGGGTGATGATGGATTAGTGAGATATGTTACATTGACATGTAGTCGTTAGGGAACACGAAGGAATAACAGAAGTACTTCTTTTAAGCCGCAACCAACAATTCAGATAGTACAGAAGTGCTTCTTTTAAGCCGCAACCAACAATTCAGATAGGTTGCAAAGCGAGGGTAACTGCTCCCTCAGATATTCGTGGAATATGGAAAGTTTGCACAGTTGACCTCGAACATAATCATAAATCAAGTCCGTCAAAATCTAGGTTGTATCGATGCAATCGAGAACTGATTGCACATGCAAAATGAAAGTTAGAAGTGAATGATATGGCTGGATTGCACAAGAGTTACAACTTTGCAGTAGTTCAAGCTGGTGGGTATGAGAATATGACTTGCATTGAGAAGGATTGTCGAAATTATGTTGAAAATGTGAGGTGATTAAGACTAGATAAAGGAGATGCCGCGGCTATACAATCATACTTTTCAAAAATGCAAGTACGTTGCTCTGGGTTTTACTTTTCTATGGATTTGGATGACGAGTCACGACTTAAGAATATTTTCTGGGTAGATAATAGGTATAGACAAGCATATAAGAAATTTGGGGATGTCGTGACGTTTGATACTACTTATCACTAATAAATACGACATATAATTGTTACTAACATTTTTCATTTCACATAGGGTGGCGCGAAAAGTAATACAGTTACATAATCTTTGACACCATCAAATTACATTGCTCCGTTTACCTCAAATGTTTTACTCAATTACGAAGGTAATTGTATGGTTTCATATGTACAACTTTTTTTTTTCTCTTTTCCCATGTCATTGAAATCGTACTTTATTTTAGGATGTAGTGCAATACCTTCCACAACTGGTCTTCTACATTGTGGGTTCCATAGCGTAAGTTTTACTTTGATGCAATTTCAATCGTTTTCTTATGATAAATACATTTTGAAATGATTCTTATTGTAGCCATTCCAACCACTGATATCACCTCGTCAAACTGCTATACGAGGTTGGATATCAAGTGTCACCTATTCCATTCCTCGGGCTAGCATAGTTGCAAGTCCTGCTCACGTTCATACTCCAACTTCTGGAATGACTTATCAAGCAGCTGGTATTGGAATGGACTGTCAACCAGATGGTTCTTCAATAAGACCATTATTCACTCCTATTAATGAACATGAATAGGCAGGTGTATTCAGTAGTGCAAACATATAATGTTAGTATGGATTTGCAATTAGAAGTTGTGTTTATTTGATATTGTCATGAATGATTGATGAGGCTGCTCATTTACCACATTGGAAATTTTTTTTTTTAAACTTTTTCTTGATGTTTTTCATGAAGTTCTCGTTCTTTTAGCAATATCTAGTGGTCACCAATAATTTCGTGAATGGTCCAGGTAAGTTTGATTATTTCAGTCTTCAGTCATTTCAGCGAAAGGCAACTTACATTTAGTTGATAAGTTTGATTTCTTGGTTCTTAAAATGTTAAGTAACAAAGTATTATTTTCATTAATGGCATAGAGCATGCTTAGCCAAACATGCTAATATTCTTATCCATCTACTAGGTGTACCATAGCACTACAAAGGCTTCAAGTTAAACATAATACATTAACATTCGAAACACTATCCCAATACATTGACATGTTGGTGTACCATAGCACTACAAAGACTACAAGTTAAACATAACACATTAACATTGACATGTTCAAATGACCACCAAATACAAACATTTGATACACTATCCCAATACATCGGCTTTAAGATAAAATCATCTGAAACTCCTTTCCCCTTACGCATCTTTATGTTGAGCGAAATCTCCAAGACATTTTCCTCCATTAGCTTGGCAAGAGTTTTCAACATATGCAACAAATCAATTACTGGCTCACATCCGTTCGTAATGCCACTAGATTCACCTTCATCATGCAATGGACATTTTTCGTAGGGATCATTTTTACACCATTTGAAGTAACTACAGTCGTGGGTGCAACAATGAAACAATCGTGCCTTGTGTTTATTATTCTTTTCCACCTCCATCCATTTTACGAAGCCCGCGCCACAATTTGGGCATCTTCTCTTTTTTGGGCATTCCGACAGTATATGTCCTGCCTGTCTACAACAATGACAAATTCCCATATTCTTGCCCGCCATCGAAGTATACTCTAGTTTAACCACATAACAGAACCACATCAATATAACAAAATTCATTACTACTAATTAACATAGAAGGCAAAATTGTATGCATAAAATCAACTTGTTTCCTACATATTATAAGACACAAAACCTTTCATGACGGGATAAGAACAAACGATAATTTCGTATTAGTTTACAGTGAATAAACAAGGGGTGGGACAAAGACACAGAGTTGATCCGATGGCGGTAGCAACCTAATTACAGAAGGCACGTTCAGTTTTCTCGTCAATATGGCGAGGTATTGTTCTGGTTCCTTTAAATTGCTTTTGAAGATATTGTCGAACAAAAAACCGTTGCCTGTTCTAATCACTGCGTAAGAGCATTTTTATAATGTAAGGAGTATTACAGAATATCATAGCAACTAATATCATGCTTTTTCTTATGATCTAAAGGATGATTTTGTTGGGATCTTAAGATCAGAGGCTAATATAAATAGAAAAAAACATTAGCAAAATGAAATTTGATTTGTTTGTAGGGGTAAAATATGCTGATTGATGGATAAAAATGAATTCTTGGTTGTAAGTATCAAGTATGCTAGTCTTAACTCAATTTGTTGAAGTCTCTTCAACCACTTCACTCTATTAGTAGTTATTACAATTTACAAAATAGAAATTACATACCCAAATCCATCTAATCACCCTTGCTTATTTGCCTAAACAGTCTCTAACCATTCTTTGATTTCTCCCAAAAATCTATCATTTTGCTTTTACACGTAAATGTAAAACAATGGGAATGGGTATCCAAAAATCACCTCAAACTTCGCCACCGTATGTTGGGGAAAGGAGTTGGGGGAGACTACGGCTAGACAAGATTTCTTTGGAGCCGGGGTGGAGAGTGTTGTAGAGCTTTGTGTCCGATAATCACTTGAATAAGCAGTTTCGTCTTCACCATTGATGGACCACCCGAAGAGTGACTGAATGGCGGGAGTTTGGGGAAAGTTGGGGGTAGGTGAGAAATGGAGATTTGGGATGATTAGAAAGAATGGGCTGGGTTAGAGATTCCACTCATTTTTTAAACAATTGATTTCTTTATTTTTTTTTTTCCCTAATTTACACTGCCACCTCAGTGTTTTTGAAAAGCTGTGAAAAAGAATGTGAAAGAAAGTTGTACAACCAGCTTTGTCCTTGAGAAAGAATAGTATGATTTCTTTTTTGTGGGTTTTTTTGCTATGAATCCAGCGATAGGATAGGGTAGGGTGGATGGGGGTTTTACTGTATACTTTGTCTTATTGAGTGTCGTTTATGGACCGTGCTACAGTACCCGAATCTTCTACTGAATTTTTTACCGAATGATCACATGACGGCCCCCTATTGGGGGGCGTCTGTGCGGGTAGGGTGGGTGGGGGTTTTACTGTATACTTTGTCTTATTGAGTGTCGTTTATGGACCGTGCTACAGTACCCGAATCTTCTACTGAATTTTTTACCGAATGGTCACATGACGGCCCCCTATTGGGGGGGCGCCTGTGCGCACAGACGCCCCCCAATAGGGGGTTTCGGGTGAAGTAGATTAATCCATCGTTTATTGTGTTTGCAGATGTGCTAGAATTTTACGAGAAGATGAAGATGGTTGGGGTGGGGGTGTTGGGGTAGATATTTTTTAGTTTTGTTATTAATTTTTAACATTTATAAATATACAAAATTACCATTTTACCTTTCTCAATTGGGTCAAAATTGATCAAAAATCATTTTTCTTGGTCAACTGACGGTTTCATGGATGATTTCCATCTAAATGGACTGCAAATGCATATTTATGAAAGTTTTGGGACCTTAGATAACACAAATTGAAGGTTAAGATAAAGTTTGTAAAAATTGAAAATTTTTGGAACCGTTGCTGCAATTTTCCCTAAATTTTTGTTTGCCATTTTTCTTTATTCCTAATTAAAACACTCCAAGATTACATTGTCAAAAAAAAAAATAAAAAAATGACACAATATTTATGTGGTGTGTAAAAATCACCCCTAAGCAAAAAAATTTCATACAAGTCCATGCATTATAGAAATAATCATGTCTAGACTTGAGGGACTATTGTTACGCTTCGCCATCGAGGCTTTAGTAAAAATATAACGTTGCAGTCCATGTGAAAATGAAAGTCGACAAGACCCAATTAGTCAAATGCAAAGTAGTCAAACAATTGGCGAAGCACTATTTGAATGGCTAAAACTGTAAGCCGAAGCACTACATAAGAAATCAATGGCCGAAGCTCTTCACATAGAAGACCACCGATACAGAGCTCCTTCCGGCAGAAGCCCTTAGTTTATCCGAAGTTCCTGAATTTGAAGTTGACGAAATCAATAACTTTAGAACGCCATAAAATTAACATATGTGCCAATCATATAAATAATCTCAATTTTAATGCATTTTAATCATTTGAATTTGGGCTAGAAATATATTAGGGTCGTGATTAAGATATATTTAATTTGTTTTGGAAAAGAAAATTATATATCATAACTTTATCGATTGTCAAGAATGCATGAAAGGAACTAGATTACAAATTAAGAATTGAAATAAATAGCAATATGTGAATTCGAAATCCAATACAATCATCTATAATTTGATATAAAACACTTTTGACTACTTTCTTAAATAATTTAGCATAATCAAATCAAAATCTCTATTTTCTTTAAACAATTCGAATTTTATACATAACTAGTAAATTTGAATTGAATTTATTCCCTATGATAACTCTTAACTCGTCAATTTTATTACTTGTCAATAATTCCGTATTTTGCGGGTTTCGCACAAACATACATGTTACATAATATCCTTTAAAGTATTAACTGGATACGTCGTCAAACAATTCATCCACATTGGATATTTTGTTAAATAATATATGGTTGATTAAAGGTGACGTTAAATGCAGAATATGGAACTAACCCTATAGGGAAATGACCAAAGAATTTCCAATCCAATAAAAAGGATAAAAAGATTCCCAAAAGAAATAATTAATTCATGTTATGACTAGGAATGAAGTCTATATATTTATACAGAGCTTCTCCGGTGTTGACGGGTAACTAATAGATTATCAACCTTCCAAGAAACCAACGGTGCACGGAAGACCAACCAACCAAAAACGCCCATCACATAAAAGCTAAATTTTTTCATTAGTTAATCAACAAATTATTCTTTCCCATTTTCTTGAACGTGCGTAGGTTTATGCCTCTCCATTTCCTCGCATGTGTTAGGTTTGGAAATGTTTTTTTTTTTTCCTTCACGTCATTATCGAAGAACTGTAAATTTTAGTCAAAGACATGTCAATATCAAATTTTGTTTCTGGAATGTTTGTCCTTTTCCTTTTATGTTTGAATTTGATCCTGCTGAAGTTTCCATTTTTGGGTTGTTCTTGATTTTCCAAATTTTGCATGAAATTATAGGCTTCTTGGGGGGTGGGTGTGGGGTGGGGGTTCCTTGTTGGCAATTATGGGTTCATAGCTTTGATTATAATTTCTCGAAAATGTAGCTTTTCTGTTTGCGGGGGTGTTTATTTAATTTCAAATTTCTGGGTTATAGTAAAAATTCTTTGCTATTGGTAGTTTTGTAGAATAAAATGTATTTTCAGCTTGTAATTTGTTTTTTAGTGCAAATGCAGCAATTTATAGTACAGGTTTTAAAAAATTTCGATTTAGTAATCTTTTTTGCTGCAGGCTCTTTTTGTCATTCAAAAGTGAAGATTGAAGAAAATTCTGTGGTTTTGTTGAATTTTCAATCTCCTATGACTGAATCCCAGGTTTGTTGTTGCATATGTTATGTATAACATTATATGTCTTGTCTATTTTTTTTGTGAATTCGGTATATTTATCAGGATTGAAAGAGTATGACAAAATATGACAATATTATATGGGAGCATATTGTGGTAAGACACATAGATGAAGTCACAAAGTGTCATATTTAGACGATTGTTCTTTTAACAAAAAATGGAAGATTACGATTAAGCCCTTGTTTGGTGGAGATTAAAATAAGATTTTTAGTAGATTTTGATAAAAGTTAATGGAATGTGCTGTTGAAAAGTTGTGCGACCAATGAAATATGTGGTTAATATTGATTGTTTGACTTTGACTTAGATTAAAATCTGATTTTAATCAATACGAAACATGGGCTTAATTTATCCAAAACTGTACAGTTTTTCTGCTTGTTATGTATATAACTATGTATTGAAGTTCTTACATCCAGGCCCTTTTTGAGCTACGCCCTTAGATAACACACCTTTTTTATTTGTCGTTGGATATAAGAACTCTTTTAACATGATGTGTATACATATATTTGAATCTGAGGCATTGCAGTTGATGTGCTATACCGAGTTGCGCTATGAATAATCAAGTAAAAGACCATGTTAGATTCAACAATTCAAGTTTATCCAATAGTGGCGACATTTTTGAACCCATTTCGAGTAATGGTGAGGCTGACAGTGCAAAATGTCTTTTTTTTCCCCATTTGATGCTTATAGCACTGTCGATTGAGACTTTTCCATCCCTTACGCCATTTTTTTTTTTTTTGGCCTACAGCAAAGCAGAGGGCAGCTTTAGTAGAATGGTTAAACAGCATTCTTCTGGATTTAAGTTTGCCAATAAATGCTTCAGACAAGGAATTACGAGGATTCTTGGTTGATGGCACTGTTCTGTGTCGAATTCTGAACAAACTAAAACCTGGTTCTGTGACTGAGGTAGTTTAGTGTTTAATATGACTTGCTACCCATAATAGGCTTTAAATAAAGGGTAATGAGTCTATATTAATCTTTCTTGAATTTTCTGTTCTAGTTTGATGGTTCTGGTCATTTTTCATATTCACACTTGGAAAATGTTCAAAAGTTTTTGTCTGCTATGGACGAAATGGGGCTGCCGAGATTCCAAGCAGCAGATCTGGAAAAGGTAATTAGCGTTGATATAATTAAGTTCATAAGTTGCACATAACATTTGAAGTATTACGTTTGTTGGTCCAAGGTAAACTTGCGATACTCTCACATTGTATAGGGATCTATGAAAATTGTGGTGGACTGTCTTTTAACTCTTCAAACACAATTTACGCCAAATGTTGGGAGATATAATGGAAGTGATGCCAGTAAAAGATGGAAACTGATAGGAGAACGTGTAGGGAGTCGTGAGGGTTCTACAAGGGAAGTTCCTTTTCGATCACTCTCTGTTTCTTCGCCAACTTCTGAAGAGAGGCGAACAGTAGTATCGTCAGACTCAAAATTTCAGCGCTCAGTACGTAGTCCCACAATGGCAGGTGCTGCTTCTCTAAAAGACCGTAAAAGTTACTTTTGTTTAACTATTTGTTTCTAAAAATATTTGGGCATATTATTTTTTATTTAGTTGTAAAGAAAAGTTACTTATTTTGAAACTAACAATAATGTTATTGAAAAAATAAGCAACTTAAATTCGACTTTAACTATTTAGTTACTTTGGAACTTTTTTACTTACAAGTAAACATTTTATTTATTTATATTTTGGTATGTAGAGCCATCAGCTGCACTTATAAATCACATCGGACACAAGTTTCATGAAGTTTTTCAGCTCAAACACGGATCTTATACAGATCTTTCTCCCGGAAAGCTTTCAGAAATGATGAAATCAAACAGTTTGGATGTGAGTCTACTAACTCGTGTTCATGACAATGGACACTATTGACCTGACTTTTACATATTTTTGTGCAGAAAATTCATACTTGTTCTCCTTTTAACGTGTTCAATTTTTTTTCTATCCTGTGCAGAATGCCCCAACTCAGTCACTTTTAAGTGTTGTGAATAGTATTCTAGACGAAAGCATTGAACGGAAGAATGGGGAAATACCTCATGTATGATAACAAGGCTCCTCTTCATAAAAACCAAAGAATTCTATTTGTTATTGGTTTTACACAATCCAACAAGCTCTAACATGTTGTGGTTGGATAATATTCTCAGCGCGTTGCTTGCCTATTGAGAAAAGTTGTGCAGGAGATTGAGCGACGAATATCTACTCAAGCAGAGCACCTGAGAACGGTATTGTACTATGCAGGGTTTTGTTATGGATTGTAATATTTTGCCAACTCAACGGGTTGATTTTTTCCTCTTTTCCTGCAGCAAAACAATCTTTTTAAGGCTCGTGAGGACAAATACCAATCAAGAATTAGAGTTCTTGAAGCCCTTGCAACAGGGACTGGTGAAGAGACACAGGTACTAAGAATTTCCCATTTCAGATGAGCAATCTTTTCTTTGTGTGTGTGTGTGTGTACTCTCTCAGAATCTTATTGTTCCTACATGTCAAGTGCGGCTTCTTTTTTATTTTTATTTTTTTAGCAGATAGTTATGAATCAGCTCCAGCATATTAAGGTACAATCCTTTTCTTTTCTTGTTCCTAAATCTTATTCTCTCATGCCTTCTGCCTGTTTATGTTTGAGCATCAATTTCAGGGTTAAAAATATCCTTAGATATCTTATGCTCCGCTATTTAGTAAAACTTGCACATGTGAATAAGAGATCTGATAATTACCAAATACATCAGCAATGCTGAAGATTTTATGTTTGAATGATTTTGTCATGAACTTATGTTCTCCTTGATTGAACACCTTAATATTTTATAAAAACCAATATATGATCATCGCCTAATGTCTGCAGTTATACACACCTATTGACTAAAAGCTTAAGCTATTATGGAGGTTATACATTTTTTCAGTTAAATTTAGCTTCAACACGTCTCCTTAGGTGCTGTCCCAATTCATTTTTTAATTAAAGGTCTGACACAATTTTTCCTAAATGGGTGGCAGGGGGATTTGAACTTTGGACCTTTGAGATACCATATTGAACAATTTCATCTAAGAGCTTAATCTGATATAGACGGGATAGAGAAAGTAAACATATGTATTTAAATTTAGTCTTCACCATCACGATGGATGCTGGTTATGCTATAGGTTTTCAGTATTTGAATGGGATTTTGATTTTACTCCATTAATCATGTGGAGTCTTTCCCTGTGTCAATTTACAGCGATTGTTTCTTTTTGTTCCCTAAATTCAACACCACAGAGTGAGAAGAGCAAGATAGAAGAGAGAAAGAAAATCGAGCAGCAAGATGCAATAAAATTGATGAAAGAGAAGGATGATCACAATAAAGAGATTGCGGTCTTCAAGCAAGAACTGGAAATAGCTAGGAAAACATATGAACAGAAATGTTTACAAATGGAAACAGAATCTACAAGATCTCACCAAGAGCTTGAGGAGAGGTTGAAGGAATTTGGGAACCTTCTAACTGAGTCGAGAAATAAAGTGAAACTACTTGAAGCGTCTTCTGAATCAAAATCCGAATGGTGGAATAAGAAAGAACATGGTTACCATAAATTTACGGAATTCCAGCTTGGTGCACTACATGTATGCCATGATTATATTACTACAATTTCCTCTCGATGTAATAATTTCTTTATAGCATGTACTGTGCCTTAACATATTATCTTGATATGGATAAATAAAAATTCTCAGGAACTGAGGATGACGTCTCAATCAATCCGGCAAGAGGTTGTTAGAATACAGAAGAGCTATTCAGAGGAATTCGCCCATTTAGGTGAAATCCGCTTCTTGAAAAATATTTAATTTATTTGTCAAAAATTAGATATTAAACCAGCACAAACATGTCTAATTTGCAGTGGTTATGTTATAATTAGTTTAAAAATATTACCTTTTACTACAGGGATGAGAATGAAGGCTTTGGAAGAAGCATCCAAAAGCTATTATTCACTTCTTGCTGAAAACCAAAAGCTACATAATGAACTTCAAGAACTAAAAGGTGTGGCATATTGTTAAATCTAGACCAGTTTCACGAACATGAATAAATTCATTTTGCAATATTACCCTCGTGTTGTGTTTTGCATAGGAAACATTAGGGTCTATTGCCGGATAAGGCCGTTCTTACCTGGGCAGGCAGGGAAACAGTCTATCATTGAATACATTGGTGAAAATGGTGAGCTAGTTGTTTTAAATCCTTCCAAGCAAGGGAAAGAAGGCCATCGTTCATTTAAGTTCAACAAGGTGTATGGTCCAACAGCAACACAAGGTTTGACTTTATTTTTGTTGTCATATGATACTATTAGTATGTTTGTAAAGCTTTTTCTAGATTATTATAAGTTATGGATCATACAAGATGTGCGAATAAGAAGTAGATAAAACCTATGGGTCTTACGAGATGTCCACATACGGGATGTCTGGATAAAATTTGATGTTTGACAGCTTATGAGTTTGAAAAGCCAAGGGAAACAAGCACGATTAATCAGCATGTCCGCAAAAAAAGTTGCCAACTTATAAGCTGGGGACCTACAAACTGTCTGGATGGTCCACACAATTTGTAGGTCCCAGCTTATTAAATGCTGCTTTTTTTTTTTCTGAATATGCTCAATATATGTTACTTATTTTTCTTTGATCTGTCTTTATTTGCCTTTTGGTTGCTTATATGATATTTCAAATATTGGCAGCGGAGGTTTTTGTGGATACACAACCCTTGATACAATCAGTTTTGGATGGATATAATGTATGTATATTTGCATATGGTCAGACTGGTTCAGGGAAAACCTACACCATGGTACGAAAAAGAGTTTGCTTGTGTAACTATGTTTTCATGTATATGTTATGTTACATATCTTCAATTTGCATAGCATTTCTGAAATTAACAATGTCTTTCTCCAGACTGGTCCTGACGGAGCAACCGAAAAAGATTGGGGGGTCAATTACCGAGCTTTGAATGATCTTTTCCGCATCTCAGAAGTTAGGAAGACTACCTATACATATGAAATTTCTGTCCAGATGATTGAAATATACAATGAACAAGTCCGTGATTTGCTCTCAAGTGACGGTTCACAAAAAAGATATCCTTTATGCAGTCATTTCATATGTTTCAATTTTTTTTAACGTTCTTGCCAATATATCGATACTCCTCTTAGCCTCCATCTCTGTTATAATTTCATTCTGAAGACTTCATTTTTCTAACGGGAGTTTTATGTTTGAGTGTCCATTTTGAGATTATTGAAATAATGTTCTTTTTGATATTTTGAAAATTGTTTTGAAAACACCCAAACTGCGTTTTGAAAATTTTGGTTTGATTAAAACACCCAAAATGACAAATTTGTCGTTTTGGATTTTCTTTGTAAATTTTGAACTTATTTTCAAAAACGTGTTTTCGAAAATATGAATTTTAAAAAATCGAAAATAGGAAACGACTAGAAAATGGTAAAGAGAACAAACTCTTAAGCTTTTAAGAAACAAATTTATATTTTAGATTTGGTCTTCAACATGCCCCTACCTATAGAGGCAAGGGTTTTTTTTTTTTTTTTTAAATCAAAGGCCATGCAAAATTTTCTTTTATGGTAGTGGAAAGCTTTTTATTTTTCTAATTTACTCTTCAATGTAAAAATTTGTTTTTCTTGATTTGCACACACTTGGGATTGTGTCTACATCCCAACCCAATGGGTTAGCCGTTCCAGATGCTTGCATTCAGATCGTCAACTCGCCCTCTGATGTGCTGGAACTGATGGATATTGGACTAAAAAATCGAGCTAGTGGTTCAACTGCTTTAAATGAAAGAAGCAGTAGATCACACAGGTATTCTACCAAAACCATAAATAGTTATCTTTTCATTTAGTGTTACTTTGTTGTTTAATGCTTCACTAATGACTAAGACACATGTATATAGTATTGTAACCATTCATGTCCGTGCCATGGATCACAAGAGCGGTTCTTCTTCGCGTGGCAGTCTTCATTTAGTAGACCTTGCAGGAAGTGAAAGAGTTGACCGTTCTGAGGTAACGGGAGACAGACTGAAAGAGGCACAACATATAAACAAATCTTTATCTGCCCTTGGAGATGTCATCTCGGCATTGGCGCAAAAAAATGCTCATGTTCCATATAGAAACAGCAAGCTTACTCAAGTCCTTCAAAGTTCATTAGGTAAACTTTGTGCATGTTTGGTACGTGATACTAGACAATATAATTAACAATATTTTGGTCTCTTTTTTGTTAATACTATGGAGAGCTATAAAATCGTTCCTACCAAACATGTCACTCTTCTTTTACGAGGCTGCATACATTATCTTGATTATTCTAAGAAATTATCGAGCCTACAGAATCTTCCCTCTCTTTTGTAATCAGCCAGAACCATAGCTTAGTGTTAATGTACACCTCAAAAATCCCTTGAACGATAGCTATCTATATTTCTTGCTGTTTTTCCCTTTCTCGGATTTCAACGATCCAATCATGCAGAATCAAAAATTATATTATATACTTTGAATGAATCAATAAGGTTTAACAAACTACTGACTATATGCACTAAACTGAATACAACCATGACGTTAATGAAATTTGCGTTAGTATGAACTGAATAAGTGGAACTAGACTCTGGGTGATGTCGTTGTTATTATCCTTTTTCATTTTATAATAATTTGAAAATTTTATATGTGGTGATTTTTTTTATTTTTTTTTCTATGGAAAAGGAAATGAAAACTTAGAGAGGCAAGTAAATTCAATGAGTATGGATTTAACTTATTTTTGAATTGTTGCATTAATTAACTGACTTTTGCTTATAATGTGGCACAGGTGGCCATGCAAAGACGCTTATGTTTGTACAGCTTAATCCCGAAGTTACTTCGTGCAGTGAAACCATAAGTACCTTAAAATTTGCAGAAAGAGTTTCTGGCGTTGAGCTTGGTGCTGCCAAGAGCAGCAAAGATGGCCGGGATGTCAGAGAATTGATGGAACAGGTACTCAATTTCTATGCATAACTCTTTACATATGTTCTCATTTTTTGCGATATTCTGGTAAGACGTTTAAAACACCTGAAAACCACAATGAGATTAGTATCTACTGTTGGCAAAAAAGAAGCTTAAAATTAACTTTTACTTTTAAACTAAAAATTAAGCTCTGTCTCTGCAGGTTGCATCTCTTAAGGACACCATAGCTAAAAAGGACGAGGAGATCGAGAGGCTGCAGCTGCTAAAAGATCTCAAAAATGTGTCCCCCTCGATGAGGTACGGATCTACTTCTCCAAGCAATAATTCCATGGGTGGGACTCCTCAGAGAAGCTTAAAAATATCGAAAGGATCGGAAAAAGCAGCTTCTGATGAGGAAAACTACTCTGAGGGTAGAGATGAGCATTCCATAAATAGTTTTCAGAAAGATTTTCCTGGGCGATCAAATACTGCCGGAGAGAATATAGGTCAGAATTTCTCTGCAGATGCTGAGATCTTAGGATACGGTGATGCAGATAATGAAGAGAGACATGGTGATATATCTGATAGTGTTCTTTCTATGGGAACAGAAACTGAAGAAAGCAGTCTTTCTCCAGAGGAAGCAAAAAAAGCTGAGAATACTGATAAGTAAGTACCATGAAATCGTCATCATACAAATTCGTTTGGTTTCTCTTGAACCCTTAGGGCCTGTTTGGCATGCTTTTAAAAAGACAAAAGTTAAGAATTTGCTTTTTGGCTCGTTTTGTAATTTTCTGAAAGTGTTGGGTCTAATTAGAACAACTTTTAAAGGAATTGGTCCAAGATGGCTGGCTTCCTCAGGGAGTTTTACTGCAAAAACAGAAAAAGAAACAGAAACAGAAGCAGAAGCTATCCCAAACAGACTCTTATAAATGAGATATCTTCTTAAACATGATTCTATTATAATTGTCTGAATATCATTTGTAGCTGCGTAAACACAACACGTGCACGTTTCTTATGGTTGTTTTTGAACCTTGTTAGTGGCTGCATACACACCAGAAATATGGTGTGGTGTTATTAAATTTGAGATGATTGTAATTTTTTTCTAGTTGTCAGATTTCAAGGTTTCCTCAAATTTAAAAGGAAAATTAAAGAATGTGTAGATACGTATTAATAGAATTTGATTTTGTCCTGTAATCTTGTGTGATGATTTCTTTCAGACCTAAATCAGCAGCTAGATTTCAACGACCCCTGGTAAAATCGACGAGGGATTCTCTCAAGGGACAAACTGGTACGAATTGATTATGCTGCATTATATTTAAAACTCTGTTGTTATTCATGAATACGATGGGCCGGTTTTTAAGCATTTTTTCCTTTCATTAACGTAAACTCATATTTGTTCTTTCAGAGTTACGAAAATCTGCCAGTGGAACGAATTTATCGAGCAAGATTTCAAGAAGATGGCAATAAAGTCGCATTTTTTCCTTTTTCTTTTCTTTCTGTGGTGTATGATCACTATTTTGATCTACCAGCACCATTATTTTTTTCTTTCCATTTCACTGTGTACAGGTTGAAAATTTTCCTCTTTTTTATTATCTTTTAATTTTTAAAAGGGCTATCATATAGACCTTTTATGGCAGTTTTATAATTTTCTTTGTAGGTTTTATTTAACCTTTTTGATTTTGTAATACTGTACAGTTCTAGAAAATTGTACTTTTAGCAACACAATTTATACCATGCAAATAAAAGTAGAAAATTTATATCTAGCTTAGTTAAGCTTGTTGCTTGTACATGTTTGATTCATTTGGTTAATAATGGACAATGTTGATACCCGGACATGATTGGGACTTAGCACGTCATGGTATATTCATCAATCAAAGCAAATATATATTAGACATGTTAAAGAGGTCATGGTATATTCATCAATCAAAGCAAATATATATTAGACATGTTAAAGAGGTTTGAAATGAGTGATTTAAAACCTATGAGCACTCCCATGAGCACATCCTCAAAGCTTGACAAAGACGATCAAGGAATCTTCGTTGACATCACCAAATATCGAGGTATGATCGGATCCCTTCTATACTTGACTGTAAGTAGTCCCAATATTATGTTTAGTGTATGTTTGTGTGCTCGTTTTCAATCAAATCCTGAGAAATCCCATTTTAAAACTGTGAAAAAATCTATAGATATCTTAGTAGGACTCGAACCTTAGGACTTTGGTATCCTAAAAACACTCACATTGATTTACTTAGTTACAAAAAATGAGCATTTTTTTGGTAACGACCCAACCTTGCGCCGAAGTCGTTATCATATCGTACATATTGTCCACTTTGGGAAAGCCTGGGCCCATCTTATCCCTTACGACTTTCCGACGCGTCCCTAGGATTCGAACCTAAGATACCAATTGAGAAAGTTGCTCAATTAGTACTAGGATTCAACTTAAGTCTCCCATATGATGGAGGTCTTAGGTTCGAATCCTATGGACGCGTCAGAAATTCGTGAGGGGTAAGATGGGCCTAGGCTCTCCCAAAGCGGATAGTACGTACGATATGATAACGGTTTCGGTGCAAAGTCGGGTCGTTACAAAGTTCTCCAACTTTTTTGCTAGCCAAGGCCATCATGAGAACTTGAACTAACTATGAGCTATAGAACGCCATGGATGGTTATGAAGGTCACCTTTGTCGGAGGTGTCTAGCCTCTCATTTTAAGTTGAGAGCACGTGTAGGTTAGGTTAAGGATACCCCCATCATTCTCACTAGGTGAGCTGCTATCCTATCATGATGTGTTCTATGTCGAGGCTATATGTTAAGGATGGTATCTCCTTCCAAGTAGGTGGATAGCTTCCCTATCCTGATACCTATTTAACTAGGGAAACATGTTTAGAACGGATCTATCGAATAAGCAGGCGGCTCCCTTGTGTTGATGCATCTAAAAATACGATAATAGGCTAAAGATGACACCTCGTTTAATAGCTAGGTGTCTCCCCTATGCCGTTGCACCTTCAAATAAGGCTTGTAAAGGATGGAAACCTTTCCAATAGATAGGTGGCTCCCTTACATTGATGCATTGATTATCACCATGAGTTTTGGATAGCTATGAGGACAGTCCTTTTCGAGTATCTTGTCTCCTATGCCGAGGCGTTTGTTGGAGAAGATTGGATAAATCTAGATATTGGAGGTTCTCTTATCTAGAATTTTGAGATACAAACACAGATATGATGCCCACAAGCCAAACTTCATTAAATTTATGAGAAATGTTTACAAATCATGAAAGAGCATTTGACCTAACTTACATGCAATAGGTGAGGACCGACTAGTGGTATTATCATTAGCGCCCCATTTTCTAGAGAATGACTAGATAGATATATCCTTGAGTCCTCTCTGGAACGCGAGAACTGTAAGCTCGCTTTCAACAATTTGGTTTTGGTGTCCCTCTATGCGGTAACAGCTTCTACTTCAACCTCTTTTTTAATCAAATCCACTTATAGGTAGTAGGGTTTAGCCTTATAGCCATCCCTCCAAAATAGGGTTCCAATGTTGAGGCCTTCCCTCAAGGCTTTAAGGGTCGAGAACTAAGATTTTCTCGCAATTGATCATTTTCTCGTTGAAACAAGCAATGTACATTTTCAATGACTCTTTCTCCATTTGCCTCATATAATTCAAGCGTCGATGTGGAGTGGAGTTGAACTATAGGGGGCAGAGGTATTTCCAATTGTCGATCCTCTAGAGACAACCATATCTTGTGGGGCTTCCATATGGGCAATGGTAGAGGTGAAAGAGGATGCTGTCAAAACCCTTTTGTTTGCTCCATTGTAGAGGGCCTAACAGCTTTGTCTATCCTTCTTGCCTATTTTCTAGGTGTTAGGTTATGTTTCCTATATCTAGGCATCTCATGTTAGGGCCTATTTCCATGTAGAGTACCCAGTCTGTCAAACACACTTGTGGACCTCAACCAGGAAGGCTCTCACTTGAAAATCGACTTCTTCATCATGGGCATCATTCGCCTAGCTGGTTTGAAGCCAAATGATATCTATATGCACACCTCCCTTTTGGAAAAACTATCATTCCTATTCCTAGGGACTCTTTCGAAGGATCCAATATGTACCTTCCCTATTTGTTGTTCTTTCCTAGGTCCTTAGTATGGGTAAAGAGGGCCTATGAGAGACGCTTCAATAGGAGGTGGCATAAATAATCCTCATTGGGCTAGCATCTCTTATAGAAAGGCTTGCAAAGTAGCATAATTGTTAGTCAATTTCCTCCCATTGACAATCAAGTTGGCCACGTTCTTCGTAAGCTAATGGCAGTGCTCTCGGCCCTTCTAGGGCGATGGAGATAGTGATAGGCCCCAGAGGCCTTGTTAGTTGTGCCATTTCAAACGTCTTCACATGGAGCCATTGTGTTAATGTCACCACTTCCACTGATCTTTCTCATTTCCTAGGACAAAGCATCAAGAAACGCCAAGAAATCTTATATCTATTTTTCAAGGACAAGGCCTAAGTAGGAGGCTGGAAAATACTTGCTTTGTTTGAACTATTAGCTAAGTACATGCACCTATAACTCGATCTACTAGCGCTTAGCGCTCTCTTCATGAAGAAAAACTTAGGAAATGCATAAAATACCTCTTTCCTTTTTTCATGAAAAAGGACCCAGTGGTTAATTTCTTCTTTGCTTCTACTTATTCTTTCTTCCAGAATAAGATTTTTTCAAGGGGAAGTAACAAGCCTCTTGCAATATGGGTAGGCTTTTGATAGATATTTTACTACGGGATTCTCTCATGGTTAAGTGTAGTTTTCCATAAATGATGCCAATTTATTGACCTCTAAATATGGTTGGGACCCAGTGCGTTAACAAATACCGTCTCCACCCTTCTCCAGGTGTATGTAAGTAACATGCACACTTAGAATGTACGCATTAGACGTGTAATATCATAGCCTCTCCAAATACAAAGGGAGGAGGTCACGATTGTATGCATTCCAACGCTTAAGAGAGACATATGAGAGTAACGCTAAACCGAAAAAGAAAATATGAGAGTCGGGTTTGTATTGTTGAAAGAATTATCAAAGTTGTAATTGCCTTAAACAAACTACATCTAGTGAGTATATATAGACAAGGGAAATGAGTTGAGGCTCCTTGAATGTTTGACATGTAGTCTTATCGCAATGACTCATTGATCAAGCGCCATGACATCACTATGTCACGTTCTAGGCATTAATTGGTCTGCCCCCCTACAAATTGTTCTAATGGAAAAGATGAGATTTGACTCTTAGCTGTCACTATAGAAGACGTCTCATCAATACATTTCACATGGCTCCATATTGTTGTCACATTACAGATAGCATGAGGGGCCTCTGAAGCAGTACAGTTGCCTCGGATATCAAAGTCTTGTTTCCTGCGACTAAAGGTTGTGGCCCTCTAATCATCTCGAAGCCATGAATCGATGCTTTGTTACAAGTTAAATAGCCTTGGAGACATTTGTTGACAAGGCGTTGGGCTATGCCTTCAACACCTCAGAAAACATAGGTTGACGAGGCGATAGGAGTAACTTCGTCGCCTCAGAGGATCTTAGATATGGCATTGAAAAGTGCTTACATGGCGTTTCTATTTGGAAACCATGTGACTTGCCTCATAGGTGGAGTCATAACATACAAGATTTTAACTAATTTTCTAATTGACAAAAGAATAAATTCAGGTGATAAGAGTGTTACCAAGAGGGTTGGGCTTAGAGACATGGTTCCAATGAATAAATCATCGAGTTAGATACTTTGAGGCTAACAAGGTAACTTATTTAAGGGTAAGTTCAAGGTTATAAAAAATGGATGAGGACTTAATAATTAAAGTTGCTTGTAGATATGAGACAAATATCGAGTTAGATACTTTGAGGCTATGCCTTCAACACCTCAGAAAACATAGGTTGACGACGCGATAGTAGTTTTAGAAAACAAGGCAATGTGTGAAGTTTCGGAAAGAGTTGCATCCGAATACTTGATATTCGAAATCACTTATAGATATGAAATCAGTGAGTCAAAAGGCAGCATATGGTTTGTTCTAAATTTCGATGAAGTCCATTTTATTGCACAACGTAGGAGAAAAGACCCTTTTTGTAGAGATTCCGGAAACAAGGTAACGTGTTAAAGTCACAAGTGTAAGATTTTGAGCTTGAAAAGAACAGATGGACGCAAACTTGGTAGTCCAAGTTGCTTATATATACAAGATCAACTAGTTATTTCATTCTAAATTTCAAGAAACTCCATTTTATTGCAAATAGAAAATAAGATAACGTGTTCATCTATAGTTTTTCATGTGACCAAACTAGTATAAATCAGTTATATTTTAAGGATATTATATTTATTATAAGAAAATGGAAAATGACATGATTTTTTTTCATTTTCAACAATAGAAAACACTAAAAGCCATATAAAAACAAATAGTGATTATAATAAATTTCTATTGGTTGGTTATTTCTTCACAATATTATTGGGACACTAAAAAGGCAAATAAATACAAAACAAATAGTGATTGAGATGTAAGCATTTTGGATCGACCACTTATAAATATATTCCTTTTCATTTTAATTGAAAGGTCTAACGAGCAAAACAACAACCGCACTAAGCACCGTGCGTAGTATATGCTAAGCACCGAGCTAATGTGGCAAAAAAAAACTACCCACTAATGTAGTGTGCCACCTAAGCATGGTGCTTAGCATATACTAATGAAGTTCAAAGCGAATATAAACTAAGTATGGCTTGTTCTGGACGAAAATTTTGTTTGCATCACTTTTTAATGAAAGTAGCGCTTTTGGTCGAACAAAATGATGTAAAAGTTTCAGGTACTTCAACCTTAAATGTATTCACAATACAAGTTAGTTTATTGTTGTATTTGAAGATTCTGCCCATAAAAATTCAATTACGAAAATATAATATCTTTTATTCGGTCATTAACTACAAAATGTTCGAAAAGTGTAATTACTATTGGGTTTTTTTTATATCAACAATTGAAATTGATTTTAAAATTACAATTGATCAAAAAGTTTCATGTTCGACATACTAGAGTTGGAGAAGCGGCCTAAACAATCTACCAAAGAACGAATAAATTTTTATTTTATTCTTCCGAATAGCAAATGGCTACATGAGCTTATTTAGAAGCATTAGAAGCGAAAAATACTTAACTAAATAGGCGTTAAAAAATTAAAAAATTAAAAAATTAAATTAAATTGTAGGGTCAGCTGACCACACAAGATGGCATGTGAACCTACCCCTGGTCACAAACTCTTCGCCAAACCTGCCCGGTTCACATTGATAGGATTTGTTCAAAAGAAAAGTGGTCCAAATAAAGACTTGAACCACCTTGACCAACGGGTAATCAATTTCTAGGCCGAATCGGCCGATCAAGATTTGATAACTAGGCTTTTGTATGACTAACAATGTTTGCAGATTTGTTATCGATAACTACTGAATAGTCATACATATTGGTTATTGATCAATGATAATTATAATGGCAACATATGTTAACTATTGGATACTTGAGAATTTTTTTGTCCAAAGCTTACAAGAATTTGTTTTAGAACGTCGTAAATAGGCCAACTACTATGTCCACACAATTTCTCAAGTCTTTATGACTTCTTAGCTAATTTTAAAGTTTTGACATGGGTATTCATGTAATTTCACTCACGCAAAATTATCTTTAATTTTTACGAACGAAGGGCTATGCTTCATTGCACAGTCACTGACATATATGATAAGGTTTATATGGAGGATTGCCTCGTGGCAAGCCACGATAGGTCCCAAAGGATAAGACAGCAATCCATTTCTAACCCTTCAATATGTGGTCACAAAATTGAAATGTCATGGCTCATTAAATTTCATCAAAATTTAATCAGATTGAATTACGACCATAGGATGAAAATCCAGTAGTAGCCAATCAAATACAAGGGCGAAATTGCATATATAGGATGAGGTAGGATCACAATATTCATTCAATAAGGTCATTTTGAGTGTTAAGTGCAACCAACAAGAACTAACAATGGCTGCCTCAATGGTCTCCACAGCTGCCATTGCCACCGTGAACCGTGCCGCCCCAGCTAAGGCCAGCATGGTGGCTCCTTTCACCGGCCTCAAATCGACTTCGGCTTTCCCCGTTACCCGCAAGAATGATGACATCACATCCATTGCTAGCAATGGTGGTAGAGTGTCTTGCATGAAGGTACTCTGCTATAACTACTAGTATAGTCGGTTTACACGTTTTTTCGTAAAAAAATAAATCCCTTCAAAAAATTTAACTCAAGAAAAGAGTTTCTATTCGGATAATTGTACGAGTAAGTTAGTAGGATTAATATGATTTTGCTTAATTTGAGATTAGATATTCAAAAAATATCATTATATTTCGCAATATGTGGGTGGTTAATCTGCAGGTGTGGCCACCACTTGGTTTGAAGAAGTTTGAGACTCTTTCATACCTTCCCACTCTCACTAGGGAACAACTCCTCAAGGAAGTCGATTATCTTATCCGATCGAAATGGATTCCTTGCCTTGAATTCGAGTTGGAGGTCAATACCCTAAAATATTCTTTATTCAACTCGACTGGACAATACTGGACAAGATAATTAATAAATTGACATATATCTAATTATGTCCAGTATTTTAAAGTCTAAAGTATGTGCCAAACATTCATTAATTACTATGTTGGTGGGATATTTGCAGCAAGGATTCCCGCACCGTTTCAACAACAGGTCTCCAGGATATTACGATGGGCGA
Source organism: Fraxinus floribunda (assembly GCA_903798395.1). Lineage (NCBI taxonomy): Eukaryota > Viridiplantae > Streptophyta > Magnoliopsida > Lamiales > Oleaceae > Fraxinus > Fraxinus floribunda. The sequence continues at coordinate 1,266 of CAIGRS010271570.1, read as the reverse complement.
TACTGGGTTATGTGGAAGTTACCCATGTATGGATGCACAGACTCGGTGCAGGTGTTGAACGAGGTGGACGAGTGCCTCAAGGAATACCCCAATGCCTTTATTAGGATCATTGGATTCGACAACGTGCGTCAAGTGCAATGCATTAGTTTCATTGCTCACAAGCCACCAGGCTACTAAAATGTATCATTTACTCTGTAATTTTCTTTCTATCATGTTCATGTACGACTTTTTGTGTTAATTTGTATTTCCTTTCTCATTCGCCGAATCTCCGATGGAACATATAAATGAGGAAATTAATAAGTATAAAGTCCCTTTTCTTTTCTTTTTTTTTTGTCAAATTTTTTAGCAATTCAATATTGATGTTATGAAATATAAATAAATAAATAAATATCTCCAATCGTAAATAATTAAAGCATTTATACGGGTAATATTATTTTATTAAAATTGTAATTAAAAAAGAATAAAGAAAAATGTATTTTAGGAAAATGAGAATCAAATGAGGTCTTAGCCCCTATTTGAGCCCCATTTTTTCAAAAATACATTTTTCTTTTTCAAGCCTCATTTTGCAACCAAACATTCTCCCATAAAAAAAAAATATTATTAATGTATTTAAAAAAAAAAATTCCTTACTTTTTAATCACACATTCTCCAAAAAATCATTATTTCATAATACATTTTACACTAAAATGGGAATCAAACAAGGGATTTATTATCAAAAATAATGAACTTGTGGGTCAAGGTCACAATAACACACAATTTATGGTCACGATCACATACTGATAAAAAATCACATGAGGTCACGGTCATAAAAATACAATTCATGTTTGTGGGGGTGAAAATCGGGATGGTAGTGAATCTAGAACGAGGTGGGGGGTGGGCATTGGCTCCTAATTTTTAAAAGAAAATTCATTTGACCTGATTTTTGAAATGGAAAATTGTAAACCAGGTGTGTGATTTCCCTATCATTTTTAATGAACACGGCTTCAAGTTTCAATGGGCCTTTGCACTCTCTCGATTTCGAACATTGGGCTTAAATGTTAGCCCTGTCTACTACGTGGGTCCAATAGAAAGACCAAAGTGCTGGCCCAATTATCTCTTAAGAACCCAACTCTTTTATAAAATACTAGTAAGAGGCACGTCAACGGCATGTGACGTAGTATAATTGGCTATATAATAGGGTTGACTGATTTTTAGTTATTTTTGGAGACATCACTAATTAAATCTTATTTAGCAAAATTTCTTTAATAGAAAACCTTAAAGTTACAA
>CAIGRS010271565.1:0-15259 GCA_903798395.1 Fraxinus floribunda | reverse complement strand
TTTTTTTTTAAAAAAAGGGGGGGGGGGGGGGGGGGGTTGGACCTTCTTAAATCTGGGCATGAGGCGGAGGCGCGCCTAAGAACGTCAAAGCGAGTATTAAGAGGTCAAAATTGTCGTTGACCGCTTAATTCCCATTTAGGCGAAACATTTTCATCACGCTTCCGATCTAGACACGCTTTTTAGAATATTTGTACTCCTTTGATTTAAATGAATGATTTTGATCAAATCTAAAATCTCTTTAGACATGGCTAATCATTAGTTTCCAATAGTCAATTGAAACTCAGAGAATGTAGTAGTTCACATCATCAAATTCCTCATTCATTCATTATTATGCAAAACCATTTCATAAGGTGTGGGATTGAGATTTAGCTATTTCATATGAAAACTAATGTCTCGTAAGAAAAAAGTTCTAACATTTTCATGGCATTCGATCACTACCATCCTTTAATTTAAGAGCGTTATTGTGTAGCTTATTTAGCCCATGTTTGGTAACCACCGTTTCAAAACTCTTCTTTTTACATACTTATTTTTAACTACACGTTCACACAATAAAATATAGTGTACGAAAATCCAAGATTTTCCTACTTTTTAATCACATATTCTTCAAAAATTCACTATTTAAAACATTATTTTTCCCAAATGATTTCCATCAAATAAGGGTTTAACCCATATAAATTGAATAAAGTTATATGTACATTGTACATTGTTGGTTGACAATGTATTGGACATTCATCTTATGTGGTAAAAATCTGGCAATGATGTGATAGTTATGGTCAAAATCAAATAATGTGGATCTAGTCACGTAGAAGAGCGTAAGTCTTAATGTAACACACGATATACATGTAACATAGTTGATAAAAACTTGAAGGCTCGTGACTTTATTTTCCCAAACATTGCATCTAACCACCAAGACCAAATACTAATAATTTGACTTTCCAAACAAATAGAGGAGAAAAATGTGCCGGAGGTTATCCAATTTATAGGTTCATCTGATTTTTGATATTATTTAAAGATTGCTCAGCCTAATTTTTCATTTCAATTTGACGGAATTGATCTCCTAAATATCAGTGCTTAACATGTTCACCATCTATTGTAGTGTATCATGTCATTTGAGTGTTTAGCATAAATTAAGTGACGGGCTTAGAAAATATGTCATGTCAATTTGATCATTCAATTATAATTTTTTTTATTCAATTTCACTATTTCATCGATAAGACCTACATAAATTTATAGAATTCGAGACCCGACCAATGGAATTGGTGTCCGAACCCATGAGATTTGCAACCTAACTAATATATCTGTAAACGTCATTTGTCAAATCATGAAAGACTTAATTATTTATTTAAAAAAAAAAAAGGAAAGGAAATTTGTTTGTTTGTAGCACCCAAAATAGTTGACACCCTAATTATAAGTTGAATCACAAATTCCGTTGACCACATTGTGAATGGTGTAAAAGGTAACAAGAAATGGACAAAAATGGTCAAATTGAAATAAAAATATACGTTAACGGATCAAGTTGAATTTTGACTAAAGTCGAGTGACCAACACGAAGCAAAACTATAAGTTAAGTGAGCTCCATTGAAATTTCTTTACAAAGAAAAAACTGAGACACGGACTCTAGCCACTTACAGAGCAGCAGTGCATTACACCGGTTCCATCGAATAATTCCGATTTAATACTGGAGCCCACCTGTTCTTAACTTAACATCGTTCCCACGCAGATCTTTTGTCAAAAAATCGAAACAGTAAAAGTTTTATTGATTGCAATCTGAATCAATTCCATTCATAAATTAGTTACTTTTTCATGGCAGATTTTGTTTGTCTCCTCGTTACAACACCATTTTTCCCGAGCATGACCCGCGAATTCTGAACATCTGGTCCACATCGCGGAATCAGATTCACAGGGTGAAATAGATTCTCGTCACAAAGGTGATTAATATTGAATCTCCATAATATACTTATTGAATTTTTTAGAATTTTTTTTGTAGTTTGTGTAAATTCTTTTTAATACCGTTACAATTACAACGAGCGTAGATTAATGTTAGAAACATTGGAGTTAAACAGTTATTTTTACTGATTTTGGCTCGAGATTGAAAATTCTAAATTGTAGGTCTCGAATTTTGTTCGAATACTAGTGTCAGTGATTAATTTGTGTTTTTGCCATTCTTTTCATTTTGCGTATTGGATCATAGGGTTGATGTGAGTACTATGAAACTGTGCGTTTGTTTTTTGAGGCAATGGAAACTTAATAGATATAAATTATGCAGATTACACACTGCTGAAAGAGTGCTGTTAACATGGGCACACCTATGCGACGATCCGGGTAATTCCTATTACCGAAACTTTAGAATTACTGGTGAAGAAACACTAATGAAGGTTCAAGAATTAATATTGTGGCTCCTTGTTTTGTTGCAGCGTGAATATTAGAAGAACGAATGAAACAATGAGGCTAATAGTAACTACTATTGTGGGAATCGTTTTTGGCTTCTTTTTAGGTGTATCTTTTCCTGCACTTTCACTGACAAAGGCAGGCAGGCTTGACACTTTTGATTTCTAAAATTGATTTCATAATTTTGTTTGGTAAAAGATCATCATTGCATGCTATAATTTTTTCAGGTTCATCTACCTTCGAGCCTGTTTTCTTCTATAGATCTTACTTACATTGAGGACAAGTACTCGGGTCTCTCAACTCAAGCACTGTTAAATATGTGGTCTTCTCTTAAGGGTCATAAAAGCAGCTCACACAAAGTAAATAACACTAAGGTGAGTCATTTATCTTTGATGCAGGTCAGAGAGTTTCATTTGTGTATAACGTCTCCCCATTTAAAATTTAAATTTTTTTTAAAGGAACTAACTGAAGATATGCTAATTCAGTTTGTAAAGTATTGATGCCTTAACTTCATAGGAAACATAATGGTTTATGCAGGCTATGCTTTAAGCATAAGATCTTGAGGCTTCATGGCTTTCTAGTACATGTAGCATCTTGTATCAGAATCTGTCTGAAATTCTATCGGAGATATTACATCCTTCAATCTATGCTGAGAAGCCTGTGAGCGGTCTTAAAACTTCAGTTGGCTCTATATTTCATTTTGTTAGATTCTATAGGCGAATTGCAGAATGCAATCTTACCAGAATGAAAAATTATGTGTCCAGAATGAAAAATTATGTGTAACACTTAATTCTGGCTTAAGTTGCATTTTTAATTTCAGTATTTCTAAGAAGTCGAGGTGAGTTAAATTGTTTAATCCTTGAGAAGTCTCTTAACCAGTTTTAAGATGGAGTTCAAGCTTAGCTTGATTCTTAACAAGCAACTCTCAAATGAGCTTTACACAAGCCAAATGCAACTCGAGAGTTAGTAACATGGTACTTTTCTGCTTATTTTTCTATTGCTGCCTGTTATATTATTTCTTAATGATTTTCAAGCAGATCTGGGTTTCCTCCAATCCTCGAGGAGCTGAGAGACTACCACCTGGCATTGTTACATCAGAGTCTGATTTGTATCTTCGCAGATTGTGGGGCCATCCTGGCGAGGTGTGTAAATTTTGCCATAGTTTGGTATGAGAGACTTGTTTTACCTGTCATTATTTTGCAATGGCAATAGATAGAGTTTGAATAGTATTAATCAGCTAATTTTCCATTTTTCCTTAATCTCGGCAATAGAGTTTCAACATTACTAAGCAGTTAATTGATTCCACCCTTTTCATTTTGCTGGGAGCTTGAAATGATCTGCATATTCATATTTTCAATATTTTTCATTTTATTTGATATTTTATTGGTTATGCTTAATTTTGGCAGTATAGGATATTCAATTGAAAATCAATCCGTGAATTACTTTTTTTCCATCACTTCTAATTAAACAGTTGGATGAATGCAGGACTTAATTATCAAACCTAGGTACCTTGTAACCTTTACTGTTGGCTATGAGCAGAGAAAAAACATTGATGCTGCAGTTAAAAAGGCAAGCCAAACTTCCACTCTTTTTCCCTTCGTGAGGGCGGTTTTTTGTGTTTTGGGGCGAACCTAGACTTACATTGCTTAAAGCCTTAAACAAATTTGTACAGTTGACAGAGAACTTTATGATTCTGTTATTTCACTATGATGGCCGGGTAAGTGAATGGGATGAATTTGAGTGGTCAAAATCGGCTATCCATGTGAGTGTGCTGAAGCAGACTAAATGGTAATTCTATAATTACCATTCTTCATGTTTCCTTGTACAATCCTGATATATAGGTTTTTAATAGTGAATATAATTCGTATATTATCCACATTGCAAGGTGGTACGCTAAGCGTTTTTTGCACCCTGATATTGTGGCACCCTACGATTATATATTTATCTGGGATGAGGACCTGGGAGTCGAGCAATTTGATCCAGAAGCGTGAGTAGAAACATCTAGTATATTCTGATGCGATTAATAAAGCTGTTTGGTCAAATTATTCACTAAATTTAAATTTCCTATGAGACAGATATATAAAACTGGTGAGGAAGCATGGTCTAGATATTTCACAGCCAGGGTTATCTGCAGATAGCGGCATGACATGGCAGATGACGAGAAAACGAGATGACACTGAAGTTCACAAGTAAGAACAAAAAAAGGATGCTATTAAAGCAGTGTTTCATTACCGAATTTCCTATGCCCTGTTTGATGCTTCCTCCCTCTTGCATCTTAAAGGGGTGTTTAATATTAGGACTTGACAGTACATTGAAAGATATTTCAACTTCTTTCCCTGCATTAATACTCTTCACTATTATCGAGTCTACCTTACCAAACATGTCATGCATGTACTGTGTTGTGTGTTTAGAATCTAATTACTTTGACACAGGGAAACAGAGGAAAGACCGGGTTGGTGCACTGATCCTCATTTGCCACCGTGTGCAGCGTATGTGGATGAATTTTAATTTTGTTAATGACTGCTTGTTATTTATTTATGCATCTACTTGACTTAAATACTTTTACCTGCTAACATGGTGATATACAGATTCGTCGAGATCATGGCACCTGTGTTTTCTCGAAATGCATGGCGCTGTGTCTGGCATATGATTCAGGTATCAAGCATGATCTTTTCTAACTGTTTTGTGATTTGGAGAGCAGTGAAACCACTGTCCCCCCACCCCCACCCCCACCCCCACCCCCCAACACCCCAAGTCAAATAAGAAAGAAAAAAGAGAAACCCTGCCCTTTTAAATGTAAAACCTTAACATTGCTAGTGATGCTGCAGAATGACTTGGTCCATGGATGGGGTCTTGATTTTGCTCTCCAGAAATGTGTTGAGGCAAGCTTTCATCAATGTTTCTTTATGCTTTCTGCATATACAGTCTTTTATGCTTATTGCATCAATTTTTAAAAGCAGCCAGCTCATGAAAAAATAGGAGTGGTAGATTCTCAATGGATTGTGCATCAAACAGTTCCTTCACTTGGAAACCAGGTAATTTTTGAGATCTCACCTTAGACAAGTGTCATCTGGATGGAATTTCTCGTTGTAAATTCTCTCTTTTTACAGGGTAAGGCAGAAAAAGGCAAGGCGCCATGGGAAGGGGTATGTAACAACTCAACTATAACACATTCTTCATTTCTTACTCTGCATATAGTCACAAAAGCCATCTTGAATAATTCATATTCATAGCACAACGAAGCCACCATGAGTCAGTCACCTAACCCTATCCATTTATCTACGTATCACTAATCACATATAATACTCGTACCACCCTTCCAACTGAATTGACTCAAGGGGTCCAAATTTCTTATTTTTATGACCCCCCCTTCTCTCTTGGCTTAGGTAAGGGAGAGGTGTAGAAATGAATGGACAATGTTTCAGGACCGCATGACTGCCGCAGAAAAAGCCTACTACGATGCTATGGGAATTGATCCACCCAATTCCACAGCTCGTTAGGTGGATCGTTTGGGTGGCAAGAATCGTGCTTGGACACTGCATTGACACTTCTTTTTGACAGACTCGTAGCAGTAACCTTAAAAATAGAGAAGGCTTGTTCTTGTTTGAACTGGTTTTCATTAATATAATTTCCCCTTTTCTAACTCCACCAAGATAGGAAATTGTACTGAATGAAGGCTTGTACTGTTCTCAAAGAAAATGACTGCTAATTTATCTCGAGAAAAATTGTAGAGAGGGGAGGCATGTTGGATCCTAGCTCCTAGTTAATATATGCCACCTCAAAACTGGCCTGCACGACTCAGTTTACACCTATTGTGACTGATTTCAAGTGGCATTAGATACTAATCAAACATCGATGATCAGCCTGCATTCACACATCTCAAAACACGAGCATGTGTGTATGCTGAAGAGAGAGAGGGAGAGACTTATATAACTTGACCATACTTTACAAATTGTTGCAAGAAAATTATCCATCTCAGCATCTAGAAAACAGATTCAATGAATTTGTTCTTATTGCATGTCAAAAAGGGGCTTCTCTCAATGCGATCACTCTAGACTTGCAAGAGTACAGAGAAGAGACTATAAATATCCTTTGTTAATAGCTTCTTCCAGCTCTCGAAATTCCCAGGAATCGTCTGCTGAATATTCTCCTGACAGACGTAGAGAACATAATTAGCCGAAATGCAGCGGAAAACGAACTAGAGATAGAAAGGAGGAGAAAGAGAGAGAATCCAATCCTTCAAGTAAATTACGATACATGAACTCGTGGAAGAAACAAGTTCGAATGAATTGCCCCGAGTTGTCAATTGTAATTTAAAAATAAATTTCATTTACGTCAACAATCCTAAGGACCATCCATTTTTCATCCGCATAATTATCACCTTATAACTACGTATCCTCTCTAAGCAAAACTTGTTTCACATAACACGTTCAAAACGTCTGAGGAAAATGATTAAGCAATTAAATTGAGTATAACGACCTTACCAATTGAATCTCGGCGCAAGGCTATCAAGTGCGCACAGCTGCAAGAGAAAAAGAATACTGTCGAGTTAGAGTCTAGTTGTCATTTATCAAGAAATTGTTGCATTATTCTCCAAGCCCTTTTAAGATAGTAAGAGAGGGTAACCTGGATTGAAAAATATAGTTTATATCCTACCTGCCCAGAGCTTTTCCAAAATCAGCACAAAGAGATCGAATATACGTCCCTTTTGAGCATGTCACCCCGGAAAATAACATTTTGCCTGTCATCTAAACTTCGTTAACTCGAATATTGAAATCTGTCGTGGTGAAAGTTCAATGCTTTCCCCTTTCTAGCTTTCTCATACATCCTTCATCCGCCAACCTACTATATGGAGAAACGTCAAGTCAGCAATCAAATGCTGTTCTCCAAATGAAATGGGCATAAATTTGTGGTATGATAACAACTAATTTGAAATTCGATCGTATGATTTCTTCTCTGTATAAACATCTCTGCGGACCGTAACAAATTGCTACTTATACCAGACACCAAATCGCTGCTTCCCACTCTATCGAAAAACAATATCCATCCCTGCTAAATAATGCAATTGTACACACAGCATATAACATTTTCCCAACGAAAGGAAGAATAAATATTGAAAACAGAAACAGTGCGGAAGAAATCTTACTCTGATGGCAGAGAACATAGTAGGGACTAGCCGTATCTCTCACAAAAGGATGCAGCAGCTTTCTTAATATATTCCCAAGGCTCACATTGTATAACCTGAATAACAAAGTACATATATTCACTTATTGCCTCACTATTTTTGTCAATGATAACTGTAGTTGGGAAGATAAAAATGAAAATGCAGGAGAAATCAACCCTGTAGACATTGAAAAAATTTGGTTCCCAGAGACTCCCGTGATGAAAATTGGTTTCATGTCAGTTCACTGAAAGGCTATATGTTCAGATTAAAGGCCTAGATACCAAAAAAAATTGGTACATTATCTGTTAAAATAAAGGAAGTTGGTACTTTGTGATGGANAACTGTAGTTGGGAAGATAAAAATGAAAATGCAGGAGAAATCAACCCTGTAGACATTGAAAAAATTTGGTTCCCAGAGACTCCCGTGATGAAAATTGGTTTCATGTCAGTTCACTGAAAGGCTATATGTTCAGATTAAAGGCCTAGATACCAAAAAAAATTGGTACATTATCTGTTAAAATAAAGGAAGTTGGTACTTTGTGATGGAGAAATGAAACAAAGGAACATAAATTAATGTACATTAGTTGAAGACTTAAAAGATGGTAATGCCTTCATGGAGATACGTCGGTAATTGACAATTATTTTCTGGGCGCTTACAATTCTAGTTAATTTCTGTAAGAGATTTTAAAGTATTGTCTTCTGTTACGATATCGTACACTTGCAATATAAGTTTTTCTTCTTCCCCTGCAATAAAAGATCTCTCACACAGACAACACTTAAAGAATCTGAAATCTCAGAACTTTAAGAAAAATGTACATTATGAAAGTCAACCTACATGTTCTGAAGATGGAGGAAAGGAATCGGGAAATGACAAAAAACACCCAATTTGTCAAACAACAACTACCACTATCCACTACTCACAAATTAAAAGACGAGATAGAAGAACTGTGACTCACCTGAACTGCTTAACAGGTATGGCGTTGGTGCGGTGCAATAAAAAGGGGAAGAGAAGACTATTGATCGCTGCAACCCGCAAGAAAAAAAGGGAAGAGATAACGCCGCAGCCCAGGTTCTAAAGAGTGAAGACGGAGGAGAACTGGAGAAGAATCAGGAAATTTTAGGAATTTAGGAAAACTGAAGAGTGAAAACGGTAGGGTTTTGGAATTTTACTCAAAGTGAGGACAAAATGGTAAATACAAAAAAAAAATTTGTCTAAAACCTGCTCGAGGTATAATCCTTGGACGATTTTTCAAACAACATCGTATCTGTGATCTCGAAAAATGGCTCCGACATTGCCAACAGAAGAAGTCTTCAAGTCACCTCTTCCCTGCACACGTAGCACTACGTCAGTCACCCGTGGTCTCTTCCGGAGGGGTTGGGAGCGGTCGCGAGCACTCCGACGGTCAAGTCAGTATATGTTTGGTTGAAAAATGGTTCACCAACGGTGAGACACTCGCCAGAGAAAGCGTACACAATGGTAAAAATGCTAACGTATGGGGGAGAGAAAAAGGATACCAAGCTTGCACAAGTTTACGCTATAGTTGGAGTAGGAAGAAACGGGATTCGAATCCTTCTTCAAGCACAAGGGTGTTGTATTTATGCTAAGAGTGGAGGAGGAGAGCCGTTGGATGAGGAGACGTGTAATCAGATCCTCAGGACTCGTCCCATCCTAGGAATCAACTTGTCTTCCATAGGTTGGCTGGCATTGAATGCCTCTGACTGAATTGACCGTTTGGGTCCTGCCATGTGGGCCATCAGTCAGTGATTTGACTTTGGGAAGATATCCGTGTAAGGGATCTTTATTGGGGTGTACAGGCCTTTGCATCTGCGGTGTATTGCAGATGAGTTCGGTTCCTTTGCTGATGTATGAACAGTTCGTCCTCAGCGTTATTGCTCAGCATATGCAATCATCTCTTCCCATGCGTGATCACCTCGACTGGCACGTGGCGCGGCAATTCCCAAAGACACGTGGCAGGTGAGGAAGCGGGCCTGACACCGGCCCGTAACAGTATCTGTTACTAACCTCATTTCATCTTGATTTCTCAAATCACAGATTATGTAATTCTTCTTCTATAAACCCATATAAGTAATTGAAATTCAGCATATTAAAACTTCAGGCACCAGTATTTCACCACCTACAATAGCCAACTGCTTAAAACTCTTACCAGTGTGTTGACAAGGAATAGTAAGAAAGCTGACCACTGAGATGAGCTTAAATTACAGATGTATGCACTCTGCTAGTGTATCTTTTCTTAATTGTTTTTTAGGAACTTTAGGAATACAAGACAGCAAGTAGAATTTATCTCAATACACAAACATACAGGTGAATCAGCATCCCAGGTTGATGTGGCTTCTCCTAAACATACCGGTGAATCATACCCTGATATCTGCAAGAAAATATTGAAATCTTTGATGTGAGCTCTGGTGTTAATAAAATTGTAAAAGAAATATGGATCTCTTATCTAGACATTCAAATACAAGACCAAGGGATGAAAACTGAAAAAGATATCAACAAGCATTCAAATATTTCAAATGTTCCCGCACAACGGACTTGGGAATTAAAGTTCACCTCTCAACCAGCTTGGTAGCTTTACCAATGCATACAATCAATAAACCAGTTGCCATAGGATCAAGGGTCCCAGCATGTCCCACCTATGAAAGGCAAATTAGTGGGAGGACTATCCAGTTCAAATATCGTGAAAACCTTTTTCACTTTGACCAGACGTCTCAGCTTCCGCCAAACTGTAAATGAAGTCCAACCTGTTCAAACTGGCTATTAGTTTGGAACGTGTAGCGTTTAATGAAAGAAGGCACAAAATTCCTCCACTTCATAGCAACTCCAAAATCAGAGAGTAAAGGAGTTCACCAAGCACCTGCATTTAAATTAGCATAGACTGCAAGATTCTTAACGTCTAAATGTCAACTAGGACCATACATGGTAAACGCTTGGCAGCTTCAGTCTAGACGCGATTAAATATTTTGGAAGCTATACACGTATATATTATTCATAGCTCATTCAATGAGCCTTATTGTAGCTTGCAACTTAAATTATCTCCTTATTTCTTGCCCTTTGCCACGAGAATAGTGCACTTGTCTTGCTTTTATCTGCCATATAAAGACTCGATTTATGTTTATGGCAAAGACCAGGGCTGGATATGGTCTAATTCGGTTATGTCCGAATTTTTGAATATTTAATAAATGGAACCGTCGGCTCCAAATTTAATTATGAAACAGTTCAGGTTTGGTTCCATTCATTTCCTGAGTTCCATATAATAATTAATTTTTTTTATAGATTTACAACAACATTACATTTATTCGACTATGACTGTTCAACCTTAATTCTTACAAAATAACGTAGTACAATCTCGTGATATCTTTTACACCTCTCTTTATTGAGTATTTCATAGATTTGATAGTTAAAATCACGAAAAGAAGAAGATGGTGAGTTCACAAATAATAGAACGAAAGAAACGACATATTTTTCATTTTAATGAGATAATAATGTAGATCAAATGGGGCCTAAGTTGGACTTGACTGGAAATTAGAAATAGTAAAATCATATTTTGGGTTGAACTAAATTAAATAGTTAGCAAATTTATTTAGAAAAAAATAAAATAATTTGACTTATTTAAGATAAAAAAAATTAAAAAAAATTAGGGAGATTTAGTTATTCAGTCCTTCGTCTAAAATCGAGAATCAAACTGAACTCGTCGGTTCTCGATTCAAATACTCGTTCGGGTATTTAATTTAAGAAAAATCGTTCAGTTCAATTTGGGTCTGATTCGATTCGAGAATTTTATTCAACCCTAGCAGACTCTGCGAAAACACCTGTAATGGGTTTTTAATTTCTCTATATGCCCTTGTTTGGACATCATTTTAATGAAAATTTGGGGAAAATGAAAAGATTTTCAATTTACATTTAATATTATTTAGGACCTGTTTGAGCTTGACTAAAATCTGATTTTAATCTAAATCAAAGTCAAACAATCAATATCAACCACAATTTTCATGGGTCTCACATCTTTTCAACCACACATTTCAAAAACTTCTATCATTATCCACTAAAAATCTGATTTTAATCCACACTAAACACCCTCTTAATCCATACATTTCCTTAAGAATATGCATCAAACATGGCCTATTTTTATACCGAATGGAAATCGGTTGGTTCGGTTCTATAGTTGGATATGAAACCAATGGTTCCATTTCTAAAATTCTCATTGATACTCAGTTTGATTCGGTTCTCTTTATAACCGGATCGAGCCAAACTGAGCACACTCTTAATAATGGTATCGAACAAAGGCTTAATAAATGAAAAGAGGGTGTCTTGGAACTTTGAAATAAATTTTAATCTTCTAGAATAATTTCATCAAAACAAAAATATACTATCTGTTGACCTCGATTTCTATAGGGATAACGTGGCCATCGGGTAGATACTCCATGTAAATATTTTCTTGCACATGGTAGCAAACTGTTAGTCGTTCATGGCCTTTTTCGGTAGTGGTAGAGGCGGTCACGAGTATTCCAACGATCAAGTCACTAAACGGTGAAGGGAAAGAAAGAAATAAGACACCTGAATTCTAAGATAATAGAGCAAGGCTTATGTTTTAGCGTATGAAATTGCATTACCTTGGGAATGGCACTAAGTGTGGATATTTATAGGGCAAGAGGTGAATTTAAGACCTTTGGATGCAGAGACACATACTCACATATATTAGTCGAGGCACCCTCTCCTAGACATTAATCAATCAGTCCATAAGTTGACAATCATTTAATGCTCCCTAATGAGTGGATTTTGTAATTTGACATTTTGGCATCTACTGCACAAATATTACATCAATTAATCGTGTTGATCTTATTTTGGCTAGATCTTTATACAAATGATCCCTTATTTAATATGGATGAAACAACGTGATAGTATTCCAACAACATCGTTCCACCTCTTATCACTTTGTCGTATATCTTCCTTAGGCGTATCACTTTGGCGCCTCGATCAAAATACGGATATACACGTGGACCACTTCACTCGACAATTCGGCGGTGTGGGTGACGTAGAGTGTGGACCTTGTTTATTTGCTTAGCTGGCTACGTTGGTGACGAACTGGAGCCTCCTCATAGGAGGCGTAACACCATCCACTATCAGCCTTTTCGACTTCATCGGTCCATTAAAAAATATGCGATATTGATCAAATGAAAAATCTAATATTTTTAACTGATGACAGAAGGATCCAGTGTCACTTTATTGTGTTATGAATGAAAAAATGCACACTTGAACAAAACCCACTTTCCCACGACTGTGATGAGCCGGGATGAAGAAATTCTTCATATTGTTTGCTTAAGCTTTGATGATAGAGTTTCAATATCAACCTCGTCTAGAAAAGACGGCATCACTTTAGCTGGTTGAAAGACAAAACCCGCTTTTTCGCACGCGTCCTCCAAAAGCTTTGCTTGAGATGACCCGTCTGGGCAGAAAACAACAACGGCACCTCCACTGCCCGTGAATTTTGACGCAGCACCTACCCGTCTGGCCACTTCAACCATCTCTATGTTCATAGCCCCTAGTGCATCGTCCCCGAACATTTGCCTGTATTCAGCATACATATAAGATCATATTACAGATATTGAGCTCCACTTGTAACGAAAGAAAAAAACTACCATTAACAAAGGCAACTGCCATTTATGAATACAGTTCAAAGAGTAACCTGAGGCATCATCGACATCATTCGAGCATAAAGAGAGCACATAACAAGACTACCAGTGATCCAAATTAATAATAAGTTATCCATTTGGTCAAGGATAAGTTTCTGAAGTGAATCACTCGTATATATTACACCCAAGTGCCAAAACAGTGGTAAGGGAGACGATAAAAGAGCGATTGTGTTCTATGCTACCCTCGTAGAGAAACTTGAGCCTATCACAATATATAAAAGCTAGTGAAGTTGGAATTAGTACTTGAAAAATGCTGAAAAATAAAGTTAAAAGTCTCAATGAGCCACTAGTTGTACATATGGTTAGTTACCTCCGCAAATCAAAGTTGTGATTCATGAGACTTGCAAGTTTGGTATAGTCCTTTTCAAGCAATGCCGTATATCCTTCTAAAGGAATATTTGCAACCTCTTCCATAGATGTTATTATGAACTCGTCACCGTCTAACCACCTCTGTCTAACTGTACTGTGTATCTGCAGTACATGAATATTTTGTCAAAACAAGCGTTTGCTACTAGCCTCGTTATAGAAAGATGAAGCCATTATATCACACTCACCTTTCCAGAGTCGCTAGGATTTTCGGCATAGATCAGATAGAGAGGTGGGAGAAGATCAATGTTCATAGGTGTATATAGTCCATGTCCCAAGTCCTCCATGTGTTTCTTGCTAAAATCCTAAGAAAAGAAAAAGATTAGGTGGCACATAAAAATGATATTATCCTACAAGTCTTTTCTCTTTGCATACCATGTAAACAAGGCCCCCATAGACCTGTGCTACCCTGTCCTGGAGACCAGCAACAATACCGAGTTCCTTCTCCGCATCAAGGATAAGATTCGGCCTCACCTCGACTTTTATGAGATGCCTTACTTTATAGAAGTCGAGAAGGCAGCTAAGAGCGGCACATACAATGGCGCTTGAACCAGAAAGACCAGTCTGGGACATGAAAACAACTGTATTTTGAGTATGTTTCACAAATACAATTACGTACAGAAACATATTGTGCGAATAATTACCAAAGAATACGATTTCGTGAAGTTACCAAAGAACACTTTCATTTCCGAGAATAGAAACACAGATGGAGACAATTCTTGGACATACCGAGAAGCCAATTATATTGCAGATTTTTTAACCAACTGCAATTGAGCTCGACAGAAGAACAAGAAATTTCACGCTCAACCATCAGCCAAAGGTGCAGTTGAGTGGTTTATCCCTTCAAATCTCTCGGGATCTTAAAATACAATATCAATTGACCTCTTTAGAATTTAGTCCAAAGAATGTAAAGCAATGCACCACCCCCATGTGAGGGGGATATGTACCAAGTTGTGTACCAAAGATGTAAGAGTAGCATGGTTCATTTCTATAAAAAATGTTACTCCTACACACCTTAGTACACATCCCTCTCACATTGGGGTGGGGTCCACAATCGCAGGGCCCCACTCCCATGTGAGGGGAATGTGTACCAAGTTGTGTACCAAAGATGTAAGAGTAGCATGGTTCATGAAAAATGCTATTCCTACACACCTTGGTACACAACTTGGTACACATCCCCCTCACATGGGGGTGGGGCCTATACCAGGTTCAGCATATAAATGTGTGTGCACTTGCATGTCCGAGAACTTGTATTCAGATCTATTCAGCAAAAGGCAAGGACCTTTATGGCCATGATTTAAAGCAAATGCGTGAATCGTCAAAGCACATCCAAGAACTTAAACTTCCAAGAACATAAGCCCCACCTGTCGAGGAATATTGGTATCATATGACAACTTAAACTTCCCCTCATGTAAATTGATGTCGTTTTCCTTGCAATAATTGTAAAAAATTTTACAGATCGCCATAAGCAGACGAACCCCTCCGTAATAGCCATCAGTTTGCAGCCGATTCACCTAAACACGAAAGAAAAAATGATAAACGAAAATTATCGCCAATAAATAGTATCTGTTTTACTCAATCGTCATCAATTTATTTAAAAAAACAAACCCAGCTGTGTTGAAATAGAGCAAAT
>CAIGRS010271533.1:0-14549 GCA_903798395.1 Fraxinus floribunda | reverse complement strand
ATTTTCATGCAAAATAAAGTTAAACAAATGGTATTCGGTATTGTAAATTTATTTTTTTTTTTTTTTTTTTTTTTGCAATTGGAACAAATTCTAGACCCAATAGTAGAAAATATTATCACTTTAATGGACAATTTTCATAAAAAAAGAAGCCGAACGGACTCCAAACTTTCAGGATTTTCCACGAAAATTATACCAATCAAACACACTTAATTACAATTCTCTGTAAAACATTTTATATGAAATTTTTTTCCCTGTAAAATATTTTATTTTCACCCATTTTTCACCCATACAATCAAATGGACCCTTAATTTTGAAGTGTCAAAATTTTAATTTTTCTATTTTTTTATGTGATGATGAGACACTTGAACCAAGACAACACATTTTTGACAATTGGAACAAATTCTAGACCCAATAGTAGAAAATATTATCACTTTAATGGACAATTTTCATAAAAAAAGAAGCCGAACGGACTCCAAACTTTCAGGATTTTCCATGAAAAATTATACCAATCAAACACACTTAATTACAATTCTCTGTAAAACATTTTATAGGAAAATCTTTTCCCTATAAAACATTTTCTTTCCACCCATTTTTTACCCTTACAATCAAACGGACGCTTAATTTTGAAGTGTCAAAATATTAATTTTTCTATTTTTTTATGTGATGACGAGACACTTGAACCAAGACAACACATTTGGAATGAACTCGTTAAGAACAAAATAAAACGAAAATTTCAGTGATGAAATTGAATTAAACTAAAGTTGAGTGACTATAAATGAATTTTTTGCACGTCACCGACGTCAAAACCCGTGGTGCTTTGAGCAGTTGACAATTTGGCTCCACCAAGCCTATAACTATATTTTAGGGTACAAAAGTTGTGAAATTATTTACTTCCATTTTCCCTCTGATCCACGCACCTAACCTGCTTTACTTTAGAATTGGACTTGAAATATTACGAACAACAATTCGAAAACACAAAAACATATAATGGATCCTGCTATATCTTGGGACTCCTTGCGAAAACAGGTATGTAATTGTAGACATGCTAATCTTTTGGTGTTGAAGAATCGATTACGGTTTTTGTTTATCTGTATTGTTTCCTGATACATATATTGGCTGAATTTTGGATATATTGATCTTTGTTGTTCTAGGTTATAACCTAAGATTGCGAGTTGAATCCGGTTGCCGATTTGTATTCATAAGATACATTTTCATGGAAAAATGTTTTAGAGAACTATCATTTTATCACGAGGAACAAAATGTTATAATCTAGAACTTTTTGGTGCAAAATTGCTGATGTTATAACTCCTTTTCTTGAAATTCGGTGATGTGTAGGAGCCATCTTCTGATTTGTTGTGAACAAGTTTTTTGTTAGAAAATTGTGAATTTTTTTGAGATGAAGTCGTTTGTTATATATGTGTATTGTATATCATCTATCTTCAGTGATTATGGTGAAAATTGCTGTTTGCTCAGAGTACATTGCCCAATGTTTCTTTCAAACTGAATTGCCTTCATCTGCTGCCATTCTAACAATTCATCCTTGGTGAGCTGGTGGAACAAATTTATAAGGAGACAAGGTTGTGTTGTGCTCTAAACCAAAAGAGCCCTGTATTGTTTTGCTTTTCTTTAAAATCCTAAGCTATCGTCGAATAGCTTGGTAGCAGCCCCTTAATTCGTCAAAGAATAACGAGTTCAAAAAACTGTCAAAAAACTCTTTCCAGCACTCGAGAAATCTATTACTTTGTTAGTCCATAAGAAACCATGCGTGTTTATTTCATTAGAGATTTAAGCAACCACTGTACAACATAAAGTGTAAAAGTGAGTGAAATGTCACTTATTTGAGGTAGTCTCACGTCATTCTCCCATTTTCCATCAAATTTTTGCTTACACGCTGATGTGGATTATTTATACGCAATATTTGGAATGTGATTTAGGTCTCATGATTAGGTTAACTACTTACAGCTTCTTGACTCATTTCTGTAGGGGAGTCTCCTCTACTCTTAACGATCTAAAATCTTTATCTCGAATCATTAGGAATCATCTTCCTTCTGCAGCAATTTTTTTGAATAATTATCTTGATATAGGACTAAATTTTTTTTTTCTGTTTCTTTGTCTTCTCTTTGACATTTTTTGCCCTAAGTTTTTCCTTTTTTTGGTGTAAATCTGAATAGGCAAGGAAACTCGAAGCACAACTGGATGAACAGATGCATTTATATCGTAAATTTGTATCAAAAAAAGTTGATAATACTAATGATAATGATTTGGAATCCGGAATTGAGCATCTTCTCAAACAGCTTCAACAAGTAAATTTGCAAATGCAAGCTTGGGTTTCATCTGGAGGATCTGAAATTTTTTCTCATACATTGACTCGACATCAGGAAATTCTTCAGGATCTTTCTCAGGTATGCAGTAGTTTGACAACTTGTTGATGCAAATAATTTGGAATTAGACATTCTGATAACAACATGCTTCTTGTTCCAATGAAACTTGGTATTGAATATGATGATGAAGTCTTATATGGGGAATTTCTATAATGATGTGGCCAAATCTGTATGATTGCTGACCTTCTGGGGCAAATTACACTGGAGGGGAGTCTGATGTGTCTATTAGTATCTGTATGAATTTTTTGACTTTACTGTATAAGACCGCCACTGAAATTCTTAATAATTGATAAGTATTATTTAGTTACCTGGGGTAGGGAATACTAAGGTTACCTGGGAGTATTGTGAACTGCTACGATGCTCAAATGTTGTATAGTAGTGCTTTGAAACCAGTGATGGTGGGGGGTCCCACTAAATTTAGTTTTTTTTTTTTTTTTTGTAATCATTTTTTTTAGCAGAACTATTTTTCACAATTTGTTTTTGCCGGTGAAATGGTATCTGAAGTAATTCTTTACCAAGCTCCAAAATAAACTTAAAAATGGAACCTCATGGGCCCCACCCAGCATTTAAAAGGACAAAATCGGGCACTAAGGCGTTTTTTCATTGTGAGGTGAGGCGTAAGTTTCAACGTAAACCAAAAGAATATTCAAAAATATACACAAATAAGCATATAATAAACCATAAACAAACTTTTAAATTCCCAAAATAGTAGAACAATATGATGCACCAACATGGACACATTGATGTGCAATTTTTCAAAAAAGCACTGACACGGCACATCATCTACACGTTGATTAAATTCTTTAAAATTCTTCATTTATATAGTATAAATTTAGAACATGTTAAAGTATTAATGCAAACAACACTCTTGACTGGACTTTTAGTTTAAAAAAATAAAAATTAGAGAGATTGACTTCAATGACATCCACAGATAGATGATTTCAACTTTAATGGGGATTAAGGAAAATCTGTTGAAACTTCAAACAAGCTTGAATGTGATCCTAATGATGTTTCTTGGAATTTGACTAACTTTTTAAGATGAATGTGCTAGCACAAGTCAAATAACCTAATCTTTTGAAAGACTTATCAAAATATCGTTCATCTAATTAGTGCCTGCATGTATGTATCACGGGTTCATGCATGTTTTCCATCTAACAATATTTAAAAATGAAGAAAGGGAGAAGATGAGACAGAAAAGTGGACCAGCAAGAAGAAGAAACAAAAGCCGTTCTTATAATTTACGTGTTTTGAGTGTTGTGTTTGTGTTTGGAATTATAGTTCAGAATTCTATCTAACACCAGTAGTGTTGAGCACTAGAATGACAACACGTGACATTAAATGATATGTCTAATTAAATTTTAAAGCCATGGGGCTCCTTTAATTGGAAATACCATTTAATACCATCTAAATTAGTACTTAGCACCACTGATGCTACATGGTATTTACTTTGTAATTTTTTTTTTTTTAATTCTTTTATTGTTTATGGCTGGTTAATAAATAAGCAAAGAAATTAAGTAGGTTTCCAAGTTGGTCAACCGATGAAGTTTGTTAGGTTTAAATAAAAATGGCTCCACCGAGTTGAATAAAGAAGAGCTCACGTGTCTCATTGTTCGAGCCGTGCGCATTGAGGATTACACCTCAATCAATACAAGCATAAGCTTTATTAACCAAACTAAATGTTCACACCCCAAGGCAATTTTTGAGCGCATCAAATTGAGGCCTGCCTCAGTTTAGGCTTTTTAAACCATGGCCACACACACTCTCCCACAAATCAATTCCTAATTAGTGGCAAATACCCCCAACCTCAACCCAATATCAAACCCCCACGTGCAGCCCCCCTTATATCTTTTTTTTTATTTGAGCCTGCTTAATTTCAATTTATTTTGTTAGATTTAAGCGTGTTTATGTTTTATCTCGTTTGAACTTGTTTAATTCAAGTATATTATTAAATTATTTGTATAAAATGTTTTATTAGAATTGAAGCACAATACTTGTGTAGTAGTGTTTTTTAATTTAAATTTATTTATGAATTTAATGGTAAGTAAAAGTGAATTTGCTCTGTTTGTTAGGTAGCAAATTTGGTAAAATTGAAGAAGATGTAATTGTTAAAATCTAAAATGGGTTCACTATATGTCGTTTTCGAAGTATAAAAATTTGTAGGGAACAATTGCAAAAGGCTATAACAGTTTTAATATTATTGTGTTAGTGTTCTTTTGGGAAAAAAAAATGTAGTTAAATTATCTCTTCGCTAAAATCGGTTCCGTGGCAGAGTATTTGTAACCACGTGACTTCTGTATTATACCACATGGTAAAAAACTGGAAACTTGAAGAAAGAAAGACATGGATGTGGTGTCAAATGCAACTATAAGACTCTTCTCTATTGTTATAGTTGTCTATTTGTGCTTACAACATGAGGACGGCTTTCAGTTTTGTATATTTGTTATTATATTACCTTCTGTTCAGAGTTTTCTTTGCCTCGTGTGTTCTGATAATCTGATTGCTTGATTCTTTTAGATTTATTTTAAATTAAGAAGATATGGCTCATGTTGATCAAATATATCATTCGGTTTGTAGGAATTTAATCGGCTTCACTCTAGTCAAAGAGCGAAGAAAGAGCATGCTTCTTTACTTGAGGATTTTAGGGAGTTTGATCTGACAAGATTAGACCTGGAAGATGGTGGTGGTTCCTATGATCAAGCTCTCCTCAAGGAGCGTGCTACCCTCAATAGAAGTACAGGACAGGTAATTGAGACTAATCTGGCATTTTAAGGACGGAATATGAACTGGTAAAGTTGAATTACTACGTTTTTCCAATTGATCAAATTTCAGTTTTGTTCGTGTGTATGCTTGACTTATTGAATATGGTGGCCAAGCATCTCTCTGTTACCACACAAATTTAACAACCAACAACTGGGCTAGCTACAAAATATACAATAGAGACTACATTTTCAATGCATGGTGGTGATATTCATAAATTTGTGTCCAGTTTATTGAACTTAGAACTTTTAGCTTGTTTGACAGTTTAATTATTTGTTGCCATCTTGGAATGTTTGTGGCAGTTGTGAAAATATTAAGACACTGAATTGGATCTCCACTGGTGGAGCAGGATGAATAATGCATTTGTTTTGTTTTCCTTCAATATTTAATAACTGCAAAGTCTTTGCCTCGAAAACTCTCAAATTGACTTGTGTTTTTGTGTGGATTAATTTGGTTTGCTGGACCTATCCGTGTTAGGTTTCTCAGTACATTTTTTTCTTAATATAATTTGTTATTTGCTGATCTTTTCCTTTTGTTATCCTTTCCTCAAGATCGTTCCTAAACTCACATTTATTAAGAATTCTGGTCTTTAGTGAGCTGAAGATATTATGTGATGTAAACGTAAAAAGTAATTCTTTTCCTCAAGATATTATGTGATTGTTATGCAACAATTGACAATATATGTGATGTAAGCCTAAAAAGTTTCGGAACCTCTGAATGACTGGTTGGTCCTGCTGTCTTGGAAAAGTACTAGACAAGTATTGTCAATTAGTTAAAAGTAAGCAGCAACTTGATTTCAGAATTAAGATAATTTCATCATCATCCTGTATAACAATAGTGGACCAGCAAACCAAGATTCATTGGGAGGGTATGACATGCAAAATCAAGCTACTTCACATACAAGTTTCCATTCATAAGGATTGCACCTCACACACTTTGTTCATGCCATCTTGCAATTACTTCTTGTGTTGACTTAAATGGTGCAGGTAGCTTCATAGAGGAAGGGATCTTTATGCCTGTATTTTTGGTGGTTTGAGTAGTGAGAATTGTATGAAGGATGACAAGATTGCTGGTGAAAATAGCATTTATTAATAAAACTAGTAGAGGCTCGATTAGATTCAACTTCAAATTTCAAATGTTTTTGCAGATGATATATTCATTCCATGTGTCATTGTTTGTTTTGAGGACACTGTAGACAAACTCGGGCTAGGTGTTTACCCTGAGGAATTGCTGTTTAACTGTTTGTAGTTCTCGATATGTGTCTTACTTTGTTTTTCGTGTTTATCTCTAGTACCTGATTTATTACTGCAGGTGGACTCCGTGATCTCACAAGCGCAAGAAACCTTGAAATCTCTTGCGTATCAACGTTCGACATTTTGGGGCATCAATTCAAAGCTTAGTAACGTCAGCAGTCGGCTTCCAACAGTAAGGAAATTAATTTGTCATACTGCTGATTTTCTATGTTTTCTTCCATCTCACATTGTGGGTGTTTAGAGGGACGAAGAAAGGTTTCCTTGTTGAATGAGGTAGCTTTTGAAGGCGTGAGAGTTCTTGTTATAGAGCTTTCAATTAATTGAAGTATAATTTGACAAAGAAAATGTGGATATGGGACCTTCACATTAATTTCTTGGAAGAGAATCATACGTCATTTGGATCAACACATAACTAAATGAATTATTCATCTACGTTGCTCGTTAGAGCCATATATGGTGGAAATGGAGATGATAGTTTTACTTGCTGATGAATCTGTCAAATTTTAATTAATTCAATGTTGCAGGTAAATCACATTCTCTCATCAATAAAGAAGAAAAGGTCCATGGATACCATCATCCTTTCCTTGCTCGCTGCTGTTTGCATGTTTCTTATATTAATTTACTGGTGGACAAAATAGGAAAACATTTCGACTGTACTGGTGGAGCTTCGTGCGCGATCTTTTGCTAGTTATATTGTTTGTACATGCCTTGTTATGCTATCACAAATTCTTTTTGTATTCTTTACTGGTATTGGCTTGTCATACAAAACATTGTATCCATTTGGTTGGCGAACGACACTGGTAAATCTAATCAGGTCGCAACCAAGTTAAATAATAGTGTGTTTATCACTGGTGAATCCTTCGATTTATTTATTTATTATTATTATTTTTTTTAAATCATTGGAGGAGCCAATTCGTTCGTTAGTTTGGACCAAGCACAGTAAATTTCTTCTATTTGATACTCTGGTTTGATTTGAATGCAGCAGATGGGGGCAATGTGCTTCTTACAATATATAATAATGAGCTGTTTTTAATTAATTAATATTCTGTATATTCAACATTAAAAATAAGTTAAACGGGGTCAAGGTAATTATAAGTGATTATCCATAGCCGGCGGGTCATACACGGCTGCTTTCATACTTGATTCAAAACTTAAATATTTGATGTCCAATCAATTTCATTCTTAGAAAATACAGTGACCTCGCTCGAGACTTTGACATTAAAGGAAGGTGCGCCTACACCCTTGTTTGATTTGGTCTGTTATGAAAGTTGGGTCAATTCACGTGAAAATTTGAACTTTGTTTAGAACACCAAAAAAAAGAAACGAGCGTGTCAAGCTATTTCTTTTGGATGAATTGATCCGACCTGTTTTACACTGCTAAAGATATTCGGTTAAATCCAACAAATATTGTGGATACAATTTAGTAACTGTGACTTTAAATCATTATCCAAGTTAAAGGATCTCATTACTCACAAAATCTTGCTAAAACTATCCGTACCTCGTGTCTTCAATATTTGAGCATTGGAACTCAAAATAGAAATTTTCTACTTGTACATCAAAAGATGTACATGAGGACAAGGGTCTACATCTCCCTCACATGAGGATGAGACCCACTTGTATAAAATATTTTTTATTTAAGTGGGCCCCACTCCCCATGTGAGGGGGATGTACACTCTTATGTATACCATAATGTACCACTAGCAAAGTTCCTCAAAATAACACTAATAAAAAGAGTAATTTGACACATTCTCTCATTTAGGCCCTGTTTGATTGTTGCGAATTTTATGAAAAATGTCAGATATGAGGAAAACGAATTCCACTTTAGTCGTTTGATTTCAACGTGGAAATGAAAATCAAATTTCAAGGTACAATCACTTTAAACTGTTTTTTCGTTGTTTTCATGGAAAATGAATTCATGTGGGTTTGGTGGGTTTTTATTTTTCAACTAGCGTGAAATTGAAATTCATTTTCACATTTAGCTATCAAACAGACTCTTATTGTTGTAGATTTGAAGGTTGAACGCTTTAAAAGTGACGTGAAAAACAATTGNATCATTTTAAACTGTTTTTTCTTTGTTTTCATGAAAAACGAATTCTTATGGGTTTGTTTTTTCAACTAATGTGGAATTGAAATTCATTTCCACATTTAGCTATCAAACAGACTCTTATTGTTGTAGATTTGAAGGTTGAACGCATTAAAAGTGACGTGAAAAACAATTGAAATACAACACCAAAGGTCAACACAAGATATAACAAAGAAGTTGAAATGAAGGGAAAAAGACATCAAAAAATCATACTATATGCTCTTGCATGGTCTAGGTTAGGTAATCAGCAACCCATGTGTAATGTCTCTTGTGATTTGTATCAATTTTTTGGGGGTCCTATTAGACCTATTTTATAAATAACTTTGAAAAGTAAAAATATATAACAAAATAATTTTCAATGTTAAATTTTGGTTTCCAGCATGGTGACAAGAACTGAGCGTCAAGGTTAAGGAATATGTTTGAAAATTCATTTCCCTCATAATGGTCACAGTCCAATAATGGACACGTCACGTACATCGCAAGTTAATTTAAATGGAACTAACATTAATATAACCAAAATTTGCTTTCATTTACAAATTACAAAGCACGCATTTGACCAAATGTCTTGAGGGAGTTAGTTTAACCAAGTTTGATTTCTTGTCCTATGCTTACTCTTCCCGATGTTATTACTATATGTTTTAGAAATTAAGGCACCAACGAATTGTAAATTCCACAAAATGTTCAACTCTCATCAAATTCATTTATGTGCATATATGTGTCGATTCAAACAGTAAATCAAATTATTTTGTTGATGTACGACTAAACAAGCTAATGAATAAATATTTACACGTCTTTCTTAGTCGTTAACGACAAAAGATAAAAGTAATGTACCTAGCAAAAGAATTAAGGCGATGTTCTCTTTGTGTTTCAGTTTTGAATTCATCGAGTTTTGTGTTTTGAGTGTCAATTTTGAAATTATTGAAAATGTGTTATTTTTGACGTTTTGAAAACATCCAAAACGCGTTTGATAATAACTGTCAACTGGAAACACTGAGTTTTCTTTATAAATTTTCAACTTGTTTTCGAAAATGCGTTTTCGAAAATGGGTTCACTGTTTTAAAAAATCGAAAATAGAAACCAACTAGAAAATGGAAAAAAAAAATTGAAAACAAAAAAAGGGTTTGAAAACGGAAAAAAGAAGAGACCGTGAGATTTTCTCATTTCAAGTGTGGTTTTAATTTGCTGTAAAGCAACAATAATTTGGAAAAAGAAAAGTCAAAATACAGATTGAAATCAACCAAAGAAGACCCACCATTCACATGCCCAAATTGTACTCTTTTTTTTTTTTTTTATCCCAAACTTCGGAATCTCAACACAAACAAATTAATCAATTAAATCAATTGTTTAGTTAATAGTGTTACTGTTCCAATCATAAACAAACAACTCATTGCCAGCCTCAATGCAACCAAAAAGCAGAAACATATTTATCTGCACACATTATGGATTTGGAAAAAAAAATGCCATGAAAAAGCAGAATATATCTCCACATTTTACTATTTATTATTAACTTTTGAAAACTACTTTTCACTTTATTGATTCAATTTCAATATCACGTTTTTAAAATTAATGATCGCAACGGGTGAGAGTTGGGGTCGAGGCAGCTATTTTGGTTCCCCACTCCATTGGATATCTTTTGTCTCCTTGTCCCGCTCCTATGGTAGATCCCCTACCTCATTTATCGTTCAATTTATTTATTTATTTATTTATTTGATGTTTTTAGTTGGTGAAAAGCATTACTTTTTTTAAAAAAAATATTTGTAGAAAAATCCATATTTCCTTTAGAAATAATGATGATTATTTTCTTTTCATTCGATAAAAACTTGAATTTGGAAATGAACTTTAAAAGGAACGGGACCATGTTCCCTGTACCCACCCTGCATCGTTGTCGTGGGCCGTGGCGAATGTTAGCTGTTCTATTCCATGAACTTTAAGCAATATGAAGTTATACGATAATACCATTTTTTTTTTCAATTCGAGGGTTCGATTTATAATTTGTCATTCGTGAACGTTGATAAGATCCTTCCATTTAGGGGCACCTAAGATCCAACGGGTGGAGAAAATTTATCGCACGCTTAGAAGATAATATTTTTACACAAATAGTTGTACATTAATAGACATATTGAATGTTCAAATTTCAATGCATGTTGGCAAGACAATGTCAAATTACACTGCGATGAGATGAAAAGTTCAAACTCAAACCTGGAAATAAATGCCGTTGTAATTCTATATGCAATAGCCTGTTTGGTAGAGCTCAAAAGTCGATTAAAATTGAAAGTATAATCGTTATTGAGTCATACTCGTCTAATAAAAATTAAGAATAATTTTAATCTCAACCAAACACACTCCATAAAAATTTCGACAATTAAACGGATTAAAAGTGACAATTTTTCTTCATCAAAAAGCCAGAAACAAACAGGGAAAGTGAATCAACAAATGTTAGATCTATATAAGCTACGTGAATATCAAATTATCAGTTCTTGAAATTCTGATAAATCTTTTTTATTAATTACATTATGTTCATGAACAAATGGGTTAGTGAAAAATGAAAAATAAAGAAGAAAAAAAATCTTCAGCTTTTCCAAGCATAAATCAGCAAAGAAAATCCAGAAGGAACCTTCAATTCATTCTCTTCCATACTTGCCCACTCCATAACAGAGCTGCAACCTGAAGAAACTGAGGACAATGATGAAGATGATGAACTCCCTGCCGATCTCAACAAACCTTTCTTCATTTTCTTGGTTTCAAATCCAAATCCAAAGGACTGTTGGGACCAAATCACATTCCCATTATTATTGCTGTTGAAATCTTCATCATCTTCAAATCTGAAAGTGAACAATGCATAACCATGTTCTCGATCTTCTTCAAACAACCAGTTGTATACATCCCATGAAACCAGTACATTCACTCCCTCAACTTCAATTCTCTCATTGCCTCTGAACTTCCATTTCAAATGCTTGATCTGCAGAACCCTTTTGTTATCAACTGAAATATATAACCTAGGGTCGTCACCAATTCTACAGTCGACAGAGATATTTCTCTCTTTGCCACCGAAATTGGCTTTTGTAGCGTAAAGCTTGTTTCCATACACGTGTTCTCTTCTTACCACCATTATCTGGTTTCTGTTAGGATTTCTTGCTTTGGTTTTGGCATAGGCTTCTCTTGCAGAATCCCCAACTAGCAGGATCATTTCACCATCTATAACAATGGCGATGTAGAATCCGGTCTGGGGCTCGGGTCCAGCTCCGTATTTGGCTCTAGAAAGATCCCAAAAGATGTAAGCATTTTTAGCTGATTTGGTGTTGATATCAAGCCTTTTAGAGCCTTTTTTGTTCCAGAAAATTAAGGGCTTGATAAGGAGGTGAAAGGAAGAAGAGGTGGATAAGGAAGGAAAAGAGAAGTCTTTGTCATTAACATTGGCGGTGGCAGAGGAACAGTTGTCAAGAAGGAAGTGGAGGTGGAGGGAGCGGCTAAAGAGGCTCCGCGACCAGGTCAAGGAAAATAGGCCTAAATCAGTGTTGTAAAGACAGGTGATTAGATTAGGATTGTTGGTGGGAGGCGGCGACGCCGTGGTGGAGTGGTGGTGGGTTATAGTTTTGGTGGTTGCCGGACGGAAACAAGAAGGGATTGGAGATTTTGACATTTTGGGTTTGTATAAATGCTTAATAAACTACCATATGAATAAAATTGAATGGGGGTTTGGGGATGGAATGGATCGAAGGAAGAAAAAATTGGGGGGTTTTATGGAGGAGTGGCTGTAAGGATTCTTGTAAGACTGGCAGGGAAGAGGGAAGTCTACATTGGATTCCGCGTGTTTGATTTTATGCCAATGTGAAAATGGTATCCTTCCACACAACACACACACACACCGCCATTTAAAATAAAATTGATTTTTACTTGTCAACCCTGCTATAGTGGTGGCAATAGAGCCTGTTAAGCTCGTATTGTAGACGTCCAGCCACTCAGGCTCGTTTTTAATTGATTTTTACTTGTCAATCATGCTATAGTGGTGGCAATCGAGCCCGATCAGCTCGTACTGTAGACGTACACCAACTGCTCGAGCTTGTAAAAAAACGAGCCCGAGCTAAGCAGGGCGGCTTGGTAGACGAGCCGAGCCTACTAGGCTTGTCAAATTGGCAAGCAGCTCGTCTAGCGGCTCGTGGGCTCACATATGTTTGCGAGCCACGAGCCATAATTTATAAAAAAAAAAAATTTAAAGGTTGAATATTTCAAGTTTAGTAATGTAAAAAAAATAAAAAATAATACGAGCCGAGCTTAAGCTCGGCTCGTGCGGGTATGGGCCGAGCCGACTCAGCTCGACCCATTGCCACCACTATCCTGCTAAGTTTCTAGGGGAGGACATTTTTTTTTTGTTTGATGTAAATTTTTTGATAATAAATTTTGTGAATGTATGATTAAAAATTAAAAAAATATTATGAATTCACATATAAAATTATTTTTTTTGAGAGAATACGATTAAAAATAAATTTTAAAGAATATACATCAAACATGGGGTTAAAGTGTGATTCAAATAGATAACTGATTTTTTCAAGGACAAAGTCTGAAAAATAAGTTAAGGTGGATTAAATTAAATTACATAAAAATAATAATAATAAATTCCACATTTAGGGGGTTGGTTGGAGCCTAGGGAAGCTACTTCCTAGCTTTGTCCTTGGTTGGTTTTAAGTAAGGTCATGTAACATCATTGACTAGTTTACGTGGTAATTGACATTAAATGATTGAACAATTTAACTAAATATGTAGTTAAATGTCATTGTGTTATCATGTAGATGAGTGCTAAACATTAGTTCTAATCAAAATTGAGAATCATATTGTTCTAATCAAAATTTAGATCCATTCCACTAAACATATAACTATTTGACTAATTTTAGATCTTAAAATTGAGAATCATATTTTTCTAATCAAAATTTAGTTCAATTCTAGTTTTAATATTTGATTAAGTCACCATACATGAAATTATTTAGGTTTGATATGTAGAATTTTCATTTGTCACTGGACATCATAATTGAATCGGACTATGTCCACCCATATAAATTAATTGAACCAAAAGAAACTATACTCTCTTCAAATTGGATTTATATGATTTGTTAGGGAATTTTGAATAATATGCTAATTATTGTATTTGAAAAGGTTTTATGGGTGTATAAATGGAAAGAGAATGAGGGTAACACACTAACAACTATACCCTTGTTTGATTTAGTTAATGATGGTAATATTGTCATCACAATTTTTATTTGATACTAGGTTTAAGCAACGTGCAATGCACGTTTACTTAATTTATATTAAATTTTTTGGTTCATTAAATAGTTAATGATGTAATTTTATATAATTGATAAATAATTACACATTGTGATATATTAATTTTAATTTGAATAATGTTAAATTTTAAATTAAAATGTATAAGTTTGTGTTTCGTACTATTATATTATATTAAATTTTGCACTTAATCATGAACCTTTTGTACATAATAAAATAATAGATAACATTATAATACAAAACTAAATAAATAAATATTTTTTCTTCATTGAGTTCAATGTACCTTACCAAATAAATTATTAGCATTTTTAAATTGATAATCTCCACATCCATTTTGTTTTTTTAGTTTCATTTTTTTTTAGTTTTAATATTTGATTAAGTCACTATACATGAAATTATTTAGGTTTGATATGTAGAATTTTCATTTGTCACTGGACATCAGAATTGAATCGGACTATGTCCACCCATATAAATTAATTGAACCAAAAGAAACTATACTCTCTTCAAATTGGATTTATATGATTTGTTAGGGAATTTTGACGTATTTGAAAAGGTTTTATGGGTGTATAAATGGAAGGAGAACGAGGGTAACACACTAACAACTATGCCCTTGTTTGATTTAGTTAATGATGGTAATATTGTCATCACAATTTTTATTTGATACTAGGTTTAAGCAACGTGCAATGCACGTTTACTTAGTTTATATTAAATTTTTTTGTTCATTAAATAGTTAATGATGTAATTTTATATAATTGATAAATAATTACACATTGTGATATATTAATTTTAATTTGAATAATG
>CAIGRS010271524.1:0-14065 GCA_903798395.1 Fraxinus floribunda | reverse complement strand
TAATTTCCATTTTTTAAAAATAAATTTTTAAACACCTGATTTTTTTGTAATTTTTCAACAAAAAAATTATTAGCCCATAGAGGCCCATGTCAAGTAAGCCCGCCCACTAATACCAAAACCGAAACGGGTTGGCAGTCAGGAATTGAAACAAAAGATTACAAGTCAAAGAAATGCAAAAATACCAAAAGCACCCAGAAATGTGTCAACTTAAAACATCCGAAAATAAAAAAAGAAATCAAAATGCAAACCCAATTTTTTCAAAAGAAGGAACGAAAGAACCTTAAAAATCTTTTTAATCAAAAAGAAAAAAGAAAAAGAAAAAAAAAAAAAGGAAAGGAATTCGTTCGAAATTGAGAGCTATATGGAATATTTTTATTATTACTGTTCTTTTTGTTTTGCTTTTAATTCCATATTATTATTAATCTCTCTCTATTTTAGCATTAGGATTCACAATCACTCCTGTCCCTATATAATAATATCTAATGAAATTTCTCTCGCCTTTAGATTTATTATTTTCTCTCAAGATAGGAGACTTTGTGATTTGAGAAGCCCTAGGTTTTTCGGCGGAGGCTAAAATTCTAGGGTCTCGGAGTTGCGGTGTTTGATCTGGAATGGAGCAGCCCGGTTCTGAGGAAGAGATCAACAGGAACGCCCCGCCAGATGGCGCCAAGCGTCCCAAGCGTCAGATGAAGACTCCGTTTCAATTGGAAGTCCTCGAGAAAACCTATGCAAGTATGGTTATTTTTTAGTGGATTTTGTTCTTTTATGAATTTGTGTTTGCATGTATCAATTTATTGTAAGTGTGTAGGAATTCTTTTAGATTTTTTGTTATGATTAGGTGGTTATCTAATGGTTGCATTTTTTATGTTTTTGATTATGTAGGATTTATAGTTGCTGATTTTGGATTTTTTAAATTTACTTAGAATTGTAAGTTTTGTATGCATGATTGTACAATAGAAGATTATTTTGTTAATGTGATTAATTAAGTTCATATTGATGATGTTTTGGGATTTTTGGTGAATTATTCAATGAAGATGAAGGGATGAGATGTTTGTGTGTACTGTGAATATATCGAATGCATGTTAGTTGGTTGCTTGTTTTTGGTGTGAACATAAATTTTACGGTGTTGACAGTTTGCTTGTTGTGGTTATAAACAGTGGAGATGTATCCATCTGAGGCTACGCGAGAAGAGCTATCGGAGAAATTAGGGTTGACTGACCGGCAATTGCAGATGTGGTTTTGCCATCGGAGGTTGAAGGATAAGAAGGAAGCAGCAGGAATGTCTGCATCAAATGCTCACACCACTTCGTCAGTTGGGAGGATGGGTTTAGTGGAGTCCCCTGGAAACAAAATGATGGCAGCTGAGTCTGGTAGTGAACATGGGTCTGAGTCTGGATCTGGATCTGAATCTGGTTCGCGTTCGAGTCAGTTTGGTAATGGAGATGGTATACCAATGGTGCCAGCAAGGTATTACGAGTCACCAAAGTCAGTCATCGAGCGGAGGGTGATAGCTTGTGTAGAGTCGCAGCTGGGAGAGCCGTTGAGGGAAGATTGTCCGATTCTGGGGATGGAGTTTGATGAATTACCACCTGGTGCGTTTGGTGCACCTATAGGTATGTTTATCTTGGCCTGCTATCTCGAGCACAGGCTTAGTCTCGTGGTCATTGTCTAGAATGAATTGCAACTGAATTATATTGCACGAGACTCCATTCATACACATTGTATTCATTGATGTGAAGCTGGTATTTTTTCATGGCACCAAAGAGATTCCATCTCTCTGCATGAGCATTACTAGACTCTTGATTTGTACAAACAAGTTTGAGATGGTTTCTTCTCCTGCATTGAATAACAAACGAAAAGATCCTGGAATTCAAGAAATGGGAAAAATTTTAGTTAACTATAGATATCGAGAAAAATCAAAAATTTGACCAATTTGATTGGGGCCAAGGAAAATGGAGTGCCAAAACATCTACACCTAAATGATTTACAACTGGGGTTGTGCTACATGTACATAAAAATTTATATAATGGTTTATCAATGGATGATGTGGTGAGATTTAATTGGATCAAAATCTTTTCAATTAAATAACTTCCCCA
Source organism: Fraxinus floribunda (assembly GCA_903798395.1). Taxonomy (NCBI): domain Eukaryota; kingdom Viridiplantae; phylum Streptophyta; class Magnoliopsida; order Lamiales; family Oleaceae; genus Fraxinus; species Fraxinus floribunda. The sequence continues at coordinate 11,969 of CAIGRS010271524.1, read as the reverse complement.
CTTACGTTTTGTCATATCATCATTATGTAAATAGTTATGTATAAGAAGCATTTTCCTCGCAACTGTATCGGAGGATTTTATATTTTTCTTTTATTCTTGCACATGTTGCTTCATAAGTTTCCCTTCTCATGCTATCATGTAAACTAACATTTAATCTTGCTCATAAAAAAGCAGTGCCAGCAGAGCAGCGGGACAGATACAAACAATCATATGACAGCAATTCATACAGGCAGTATGATACCAAACAAATCAAAGTTAGTTCTCTATCTTCTTTTTAAACAAATCCGTGCTTTTTTTATGCATCAACACCTAAAATTTACCTGATCAGGTGAGTAATGATTTTTGATGACTCTTTGCACCTGGGGCCCTGGTTAGATGGTTTATCTACTTTGAAGAGTGTCGTCATTCAAAATAGAAAAAAGAAAAGACAAAAAAGAAGAAAGAAGGGAAAGAGTTTCGTTAAGCACATGTTATCCATGTTGACGTGTGTTGTCACTCAATGACAGGCACTATATCATTTTTCTAGTCAACTGAATAAGTCGAAGTTACCATTTATTTAATTTTCAGGCTGCATCCAGTGGGCTTCATGAAACTGCTGAGCACAAGATTAGGTCTGACATGTATGGTCATGTTGGCACATCTTACTTCTATGATTCACCTGTTGATGGTCCTACTGCAAAAAGTTTGTCATTGACACATGGAAACAAGCATCTTCCCAAGGAATATAGTGTGGAAGGTCAGGCATCAAGTGTCGAAAGACTGGGTCAATTTTCCTCATCTCCAAAGAATAATGACTTCACCCCATGCAATGAAGATAACTTGAATACAGTGAGGAAACGCAAGGTATTTTTACGTAGTCCACATTATTTAAATTTTGTTACCAAGATTTCAATTTTATTTCTTTGAAGCCACTGAACTGTTAATTACTCACTGAAGAGTGATGAAGCTAAAAGTGGAAGGGAGGTTCAACCTCATGAAAAGAAGACACGAAAAGAACTTGAGAAACAAGATATACTAAGGCGAAAGGTTTGACTTTCCAGTCTTAAATTTGAGAACCTTGACTTTATTTGAATTTCTTTACAGAAGATTTATAGTACATACTGTTTTTGCTGAAATCTGTCATCGCCGTGTTTTTTAAAGAGGGAAGAGCAAATAAGGAAAGAAATGGAGAGGCAAGATCGTGAAAGAAGGAAGGAAGAGCAGAGGATGATGAGGGAACAGCAGAGGCAGGAGGAGAAATTTCAGCGTGAGGAAAGGCGTGAAATGGAACGGAGGGAGAAATTTATGCAAAAGGAGTTTTTGCGGGTAGGTTTGAAAGTGTATTGTGATGCTTTTTAACTCTAATTTGACCTTTTGTTCTTCCGTATTTGGTTAGAACAGATATAGTTATTCTTCTTTTTGGGTGTCTCTCCAGGAAGAGAAGAGGAAACAGAAAGAAGAACGTCTCCGCGAGAAGGAATCAGCAAGACAGAAAGCTGCAGTGGAGAGAGCTACAGCACGGAAAATCGCTAGAGAGTCCATGGAGCTAATAGAGGATGAGCGTCTGGAACTGATGGAATTAGCTGCTTCAAGGAAAGGATTGCCTTCAATTGTATCTCTCGATTATGATACCGTGCAAAATCTCGAGTCGTTCCGAGGTTGGCATTACTTGCCCATTTGTAAATGTGTAATGATAGCAATTTTAAAACATCAATCCCTTGACAAATTTATTTGCAGCTCCGTTCATTCCTGTTTCCTATCCTTTCTGAAAAACTAGGAACATCGAGTTAGTGACAAACATAGCGAAGTTTTGAGCTCATTAACAGCTGTTTTCTTGCTCGATTTCTTTATCCTTGTACTCTTTGTTATAGCAGTGACAAATTGCTATCTACAGTGGAGGTATTAAGTTAAAACGATGAATTTACCGCATTTTACTGGTACTCTCTCCGCCATAACGTAGAAATTATAATTGACTCTTCCTCGCATTTCTCCACCGGTATTTTTTTTTTTTCTAATCCCATTGTGTCCTTGTGAAATTGACATGGCATGATGGCAGCTTTAATGCTACCCTGCTGCATTATAGATGTAGAACTTGATACAAATTTTCCACTCTTTTAGAGAACTTGTCCAAAAGTGAGAAGAATGGTTTCAAAAGCGTATTTTTTGGTCAATTATTTTGATGCATGTCATATTGTGCAGAAATTGCTAATTGTTTGTAGAGCTTTACAGTGGTTTTGTCTGCTTTAATTGCTCTGAAAGATTGTTCCCCACTTAAGCAAACCTTCTGTGGATACAGAAGATTTGTGTCAATTCCCTCCAAAGACTGTGCAATTGAAGAAGCCGTTTGCTATTCCACCCTGGATTGATTCAGAAGAGAATGTTGGGAACCTCCTCATGGTATGCTATTGTGACTTATTTCTTCCTATGCTTACTGAGAAGTTAACTGAAATTTTGGGCATGTAGCTATTTTCTAAATGTTTATTTTGGATGTATGTTAAAGATGATTTTTTATGCCTAAGCTTCAAATTCTTGTTTCTACCACTATTGGTATAGTTCATTCACAAAAGTTTACTGTCTGTGGGGACGTGGTGCTGGAGGCTACATTTTTATGTAATAAATTGACTAGTTTGGTTGAGCTTAAACCTGTCATTGTATTTTCTTCTTGCATTCTTCACTATGCGTGTCCAGAAAAACTTGGCATGGAAGTCGCTATATAGGGCGTGTTCAGTCGTGCTTAAAATCCAATTAAAATTGAAAATATGACCGTTATTGGGGTCCCGCTCGTTTAACTAAAGTCAACAATATCGGCTAGTTTTTCAATTTTAATCCGATTTTAATCTATACCGAAGTAACCGAACACGTCCATAAATTGGAATCTGGATTTTCTTTGATCTTTTAACTGCAGAAGCACGAGGCACAAAATTTGTTCAGCTTATAAATTTTTATACTTGGGTATTATTTCTGCCGTCTTAGCCCTATTAGATCCTGTCTTCTATTGGCCCACACCATTTTATAAATTGAGCTGTAATCATTTTTCGTTCTTTTATTTGGAATCCGGAGTTGCTTTCCCTCTTGCATCTTTTCCTGTAGTCTTAAGACTCTTAACATATGATTGCTATTTCAGGTTTGGAGATTCTGCATCACTTTTGCTGATGTTCTTGGGCTTTGGCCTTTTACCCTTGATGAATTTGTTCAGTCTTTCCATGACCACGTGAGTTTTCACGCCGCTTCTGGCTTTCAGTTCATTTGAACCATTTCAATTTTACCTTTTTTCTACTCTAAAAACTGTGTATTGCCCCTTGGCTTTTCTTTTTTACTTTGTAGAAAATCACATGTCTGACTTTCATACTCTCTCTCTCTCTAATTGCGTCTGTTCCCGTGCATAACAGTGGTGGTAGTTAATAATTTATGTAGCCTTTGTGTCTTGCAGGATTCAAGGGTTCTTGGTGAGATACACATTGCTCTTCTAAAACTGATCATAAAAGATATTGAAGATGTTGCGAGAACACCTACAGGTGGGCCTGGAACAAATCAATATAGTGCTGTTAATCCTGAAGGTGGACATCCTCAGATTGTTGAAGGGGTAATTTCTTATTTATGCAAGCTATGTGTCGAATGATTGGCTTTTTTGTCGTTGAATTTTATGTTTACTTTTAACTTTTCTGACAGGCATATTTATGGGGTTTTGACATACGTAACTGGCTGAAGTACATAAATCCATTGACATGGCCTGAAATCCTGCGGCAATTTGCACTCTCTGCTGGATTTGGGCCTCAATTTAGAAAGAAGAGTCTTGAAAGAGGTTGCATGAATGATAATGATGAGGTGCTTGTTCTTTTTGTTTCTTCTCGTCCATATGCCTTACATCAACACACCATGTTCTTTTGTCACTGCAGACATGATCATAAACATTTGGGGGTGTGTATCCAGCATCCGGCAAAAGAAATGGATTGAAAACTTGGATTACCACCAAAAAAAAAAAAAAACAACCATGACTAATTAGTGAGGTTACTTGTGCCAGAAAATAATGGCTAGAAAGGCAAGTGTATGGGAGATTTGTGTATGGATTACCACCAAAAAAAAAAAAAACAACCATGACTAATTAGTGAGGTTACTTGTGCCAGAAAATAATGGCTAGAAAGGCAAGTGTATGGGAGATTTGTGTAATATAATATGTATAAAGATTCTGAACAGATCAAAGAACTAGTGCATTACAATAAAGGACAATTTGAGTGGAATTTGTTGAATATTATTCCAAGATGACCTAACTTGCTAATTCCATATAATCAAGCGCTTTGGTTTACTGATAATATTTGCGTTATTCTTGGATCTCGAGTCTGTGGACCTTATGCATGGCAATCTTTTTTGTTTCAAATTCATGAAATATTTATCCCCTCTTCCTTCATCCCCCAGATGGCACCAGAAACACAATCAAAATAACGTGCCATTAATGATACAAGTGCATAACATGACGATAACATTCTTTATTCCTCAGATTAAAGGTTGTGAAGACATAGTGTCCACTCTGCGAAATGGTGCAGCAGCTGAGAATGCAGTTGCAATTATGCAAGAAAAAGGACTCGGCCTTCAGCGCAAATCAAGACACCGGTTGACACCTGGTACCGTGAAATTTGCTGCTTATCACGTTCTTGCTTTTGAAGGAAGCAAGGGCTTAAATGTTATAGAGCTCGCAGACAAGATTCAGGTAACTATAGCTCCTCTTTTGTCTTTTGTCACTGCTGAACCTAGTGGACTAATTTTCACTTTGTATTTTCTAACTTAATTTTGCTTTTTGCAGAAGTCTGGGCTGCGAGATCTCTCAACAAGCAAGACTCCAGAGGCTTCTATTTCTGTTGCATTGTCAAGAGATCCAATACTGTTCGAAAGAATAGCTCCTTCAACGTATTGTGTTCGGCCGGCTTTTAGAAAGGATCCTGCAGATGCAGAATCAATACTTGCTGCAGCCAGGGAGAAGATACAGAGATATGCTAATGGTTTTTTAGCTGATCAAAATGCTGATGAAGAAGAAAGAGATGATGATTCAGACAGTGATGTTGCTGAGGGTCCAGAAGCTGATGGTTTAGCTACTGCATCTGACGCAAACAAGAACCAATGCAATGAAGACGTCTCCTTCTCAGGGAATGGAAAAGATAATCACTCAGATGCTGCTGCTCTGCAAAATGGAATTGGTAGTGTTTATAAGAAGTTCCATTTCCTTGGTTGTTACCAAGACTTATCTTGCTTTCATTTTCGATTTGATACTGAAAATCCACTTACCTTACTGATCAATCTCTTGATATGCTATTGAAGGCAATGGAGTTGGTGATTCTGACCAAGTAGGCATGGAGATTGATGAAAGCAGATCAGGTCAGTCCTGGGTTCAAGGACTGACTGAAGGAGAATATTCTGATCTCTCTGTTGAGGAGCGTCTCAATGCCCTTGTTTCCTTAATTGGTATTGCGAACGAAGGGAACTCTATCCGAGTAATTCTTGAGGTCAATTTTCCGACAATTTCTGCGAGTTGAAAATAGGAAATAAAGACTTTAGTCTTCCATCTTTTCTGACAAATTAAACTGTTGCAGGATCGGCTGGATGCGGCAATCACTCTTAAGAAGCAGATGTGGGCAGAAGCACAGTTAGATAAAAGGCGCATGAGAGGAGAGATTGTAAATAAGTTTTATGATTCTTCTTTTCATCCTGCAGTGGATGGGGATCAAAGTCCTTTGGCTACTGCAAAAAATAATATGTATGATCCATCAGTAACCACTTTAATGAAAGACAAGCCTTTACTTGCAGTAGATGATGTTCGTAATCCCACTGATAATCCATCACAAGATACTTCCACGGTTCAGTTTGGTTTCCCTATTCAACAGAATGGATATACGACAGAAAGGTCACGTTTGCAGCTGAAATCTTATATTGGCCATAGAGCAGAGGATATGTATATCTACCGGTCGTTACCTCTGGGTCAAGATAGAAGGCGCAATCGTTATTGGCAATTTGCTGCTTCTGCTTCGAGCCAGGATCCTGGTTCTGGCAGAATCTTTGTTGAATCACCTGATGGTCATTGGAGGCTTGTTGATTCAAAGGAGGTAGACTCTAATGTTCATTAATTCTATTTTCCCTTCCTTTTCCCTCTTTTTTTCTTGCCTTCTGTAGATGTGCTTGCCTATACGTTTACAATTCCATGTGTATTCATATACATAAAATATATAACTGATGTTGATAGCCCGATAGGCAATTTCTTGCTTACATTAGGCTATTTCTTGCTCATGTGAGCACGCTTATTCACTTGAGTACAGGACCATGGTGTCCACATCTTGGAATTCTGTGTGTGATGTCTAGGAGTAACAATAAAATCTAGTCAAATGAATGTCTCGAGTTAATTATTCATCTACTGCTAGCCAGTGAAGTTTTCTCTAGACATGCTATTTAAGCACCTTGCAGCTACATTCATTTTTATTCAACCTTTGCATGCCCTTGTATAATTCATTTTATTTTTCATCCAGGCATTTGATACTCTTTTTACTTCTTTGGATACTCGTGGGACTAGAGAATCTCATTTGCATATAATGTTGCAAAAGATTGAGGTTTCCTTCAAGGAACGCCTCCAAAGGAATAAACAATTGTCTAATATATTGGATCAAGGAGGAGAAAGTGGAAATGAAGCTACTGAATCTAGTTCGAGCATTGCTTGCAATGCTAGTGCCGAGAGTCCCAGCCGTGCAGTCTGCAGTGAAAGTGCTGATAAAATGGAACCATCGTATTCCTTCAAAATTGATCTTGGAAGGAATGAAACAGAAAAAAAGAATTCCTTAATTCGATACAAAGACCTCCAAATTTGGATGTGGAAAGAATGCTTCAATTCATCTATTTTACGGGCCATGGCACATGGAAAGAAAGGGTGTTCGCCTTTGCTGGGAATTTGTGATATCTGCTTCAGTATTTATAATTCTAAAGAAGACTGTTGCCCTTCTTGTCATCGGACATTTGGTAAATCTGGTAGCTCTGGAAATTTCTTGGAGCAAGTTGATTGTGAAGAGAAACTGAAATGTCTAACCAACATAATCGTTTCAAACACATCTCCTTCACCGAGGATCAGATTGATTAAGGCCCTGCTAACTTTCCTTGAGGTAAAGGATCGATGTTCTTTGTGGTGCCTTATCTGTTGTACACCTGTTTGCCATCATTTTATTATTTGGATATTAATATATGTATTTGAATTTTTGTTGTTTCTAACAGGTCTCGGTTCCATCAGAGGCTCTTAAATCTTCTTGGACAGAAGACTGTAGGGATACTTGGGGTTTAAAGCTGCAAAATTCTTCATCCACTGAGGATCTTCTACAGGTTTTCACTTCTTCCTGTTTTTTCATGGGTGTGATATCTTGGCATGATTTTATAGAGAAATGCACTTTTCTGTCTGAAAAAAAATAAATTACTGGAATCTAATATTGCTTAGCTTCTGCTTTATTTTATTTATTCTTAATGCATGAAGCTTTCAAGATATTGGTTTTCTTAGGTCTGCAAGTTCTGAAAGGAAGAAGTTGATGCATGAAACAGCTGATAACTTATCCTTTTAGTTTTAGGTGATAGTTTATAATTAGTTCACAGAGGATGCCCGAATTTTAACTGTTTATGCTTTGATAGCATGTTTATTATGGATGATCGTATAGCACTGGACAGTAACAAAAGCTAAAATATTGTTCAATATCACGTACCAAACACCAATAAGTGAATTAAACATTATATTTGTGTGTGATTAAGAACTTTTATCATGGTTTGGGAGGATTTTCTTCTTCGTGAGAGCAGTCTTCTAATAGGTTTTCTGCCTTTTGAAGGTGTGGGATTTGATATGCCAGTTCTCAATGATTTTAGTTATAAAAATGTTGACCTCATCATTTAATTTAGTGTTTAATCAGTGGATATTCCATAATGTATATTTTTAATTTCCATAGTTCACTTTCTGCATTTGAAGAAATTTATGTATTCAACCCAAGTGTGACAGTCTTACATAAACAAGGAGTTTTGCGGATAACATTCATATTTTATTGACATTTACTTCGTAGTTATCATGGAAATTTTATATTGCTTTTCAATTGCCACATGCTTATGGAACTGACGTGGTACCTTCTAGGGTATTAATTTTGTGTTCATGTACATGGTAGCTTGAGAAAGTAAATTCTGCCTCACCACATAAAAGTGAGAATTAGGAAGGAGGTGGGTCGGAAACTAGATAACAAATGAGGGATTGATGAACATTTCAAATATTTCCTGCAGATTCTGACCCAATTTGAGGATGCCGTGCAATGTGATTATCTGTCAACAGATTTCGAGACAACTGCAGAATTATTGAGCTATAGCGCTTCATCGGGAGATTCTGCTTGTGAATCTGTTTATTCTGGTTCCATACCTCAACTTCCTTGGATACCACAAACAACTGCTGCCGTGGCGCTGAGGCTCTTGGAGCTGGATGCCTCTATTTTTTACATTTCACAACAGAAGGCTGAGCTGCATGATGAAAAGACAGTGGAAGCTCTTCCAGTTGAGTATCTTTCTGTCTTTTGTCACACACCTTGATACTGAAAGCATGATGCTTTATTGTAATGGAGTCTGTAAAATTATGATCCTATGGAACTCTGATAATACCAATCCATTGCTATAACATATATTGAATAAGTCGATCATTATTTTTTTTGTCCTTTTTGCTCATATTTTTTACTTTTTGCAATACGTCCTTTAATTTTTTTTCTATTGTACACAGAAGTTCACTTTCAGGTATTCTTATTCAAAGGATATCCCAAAGACTGAAACTACAGAATTGGATCAGCATGGACCTGTGAAAGAGAGAAACTGGGGTCCACCGCGTGACATTCCTGGTAGCTCCGGAAGTAGGCAAGTGGTTCGTAAGCGAGGAAGTGGCCGCCCACGCGGACGATCTCGGAAACGGGTTTTTAGTTCAATGTCGCAATCCAGCAGGCGGGGTATTAGACAAGGTGAGACATTGACTCAAGCACTTATGAAGCATGGAGCAAGAACAGGTGGACAGATGCATGGGCGGGGTCGACGAACTCTCAGGAAAAGGAGAACAGAGAAGGTCGTTTTAGAAACACTGCCAAATTACTTGGGTGACACAGGCACCCTTGCGAACATTGTGGAAGAGCCAAGAAATTTTGTCCACGAGGAACTGGTGAATTTTGACGCTAGAAATATTGAAATTGAAAATGATGCCAGTAGTAACAGCATGGAAGTTGGGGATTTTGACGATAACGCCCAAGTGAACCAGTTTGAGTTTAAAAAATGGGGTTCGAGTTATGATGAAGTTCCAAACAGAAGTAAGGAGATGGTGGAAACGAGTGACGAGGATGTAGACGAAGTTGATGAGGATAACGGTTACGAGGACGAAGAGGATGGTGAAAAATTCGAAGAAGGTCCAGAAATGAATGATAACTCAGATGGAGAAGGGGATGCGAACATGGACGAAGGCTCAGATTCCTTGGTCTCCGGTGATTATAGTGATTGAGGTCCAAATTTTGGGTAACCAATAACCAAGGTACCGTGTAGCGTTATAATTATATATTTTTATATTCTTTGAGATGTAACTATTCAGTTGGCAGTCTTCTGTAAAATTGTAGAGGAACATAATTAGATTATAGTCCTTTTTGACACGGTTCACTGAGAAATATAATGAGCCTAGAAATGCAGATATTTATGTCATTAGTCCAGAAATCTTTTTGGTATTTCCCTTGCATTAAACTTCTGCACGTGTTTGGGCGTGATTCTAAGTATCGGGGTCCACTACTTGCAGCTTAAGCTAAACAAATTGTGGGTTTCACCAAATTGTGAGACGGATTAGAAGACATTTATACCAAGTTTTTTTTTTTTTTGGTATCCTCGTGTTTTAATCCATCTTGAGTCTATAGTTTTGGGTCGTTAGAACTTATTATTTGTACATTTTTGTTGTTTGTCTACATGAATTTTGATCAATAAAAATTTAGATTTACCGATCAAAAAATAAATAAAATAAAAAATCAAGACCAGTCGACTCAAAAGGTTCCTTCTGATAGAAGACAAAATTTTGACAAAATACAAAGTATTTGGTTATATTTGTTACTATATTTTTCTAATTTTCTGTATTACAAGATTGAAACAATTGGTATGATCTTAATCNAAGACCAGTCGACTCAAAAGGTTCCTTCTGATAGAAGACAAAATTTTGACAAAATACAAAGTATTTGGTTATATTTGTTACTATATTTTTCTAATTTTCTGTATTACAAGATTGAAACAATTGGTATGATCTTAATCGGTGACACTACAAAAATGCACCGAGGTTCAAGAGTGATTCGCGTGAAAGCAGTACGCTTTTCTATTTTCTATTACAATTACCATCGTCATTCTCACTTGAAAATAATATATTGAAAATAATATAATAAACAAGTAGATTACCTAATATATCAGAGGGTAATTGGTGTTAAAAACACCATATCATCGGTAGACACGTACATGCTCGATTTATATATGATATTTTGTAAGAGTAAAAATAACATTTCATCGACTTAAAGGTGTTAATGGATCAAGACGAGTTGACTTGATTTAGTACGATGCACGAACGATCATGGTTGACCGAGCACGACCAATTTTGTCAAAAAAAGATTCGGCTCGGTTTGCCTCCACTAACTTGCCCATTGGTGGATGAGCCGAGCTAGCTTGCAAGCCTCTCATTCAACTCACAATTTTTTTTTTAAAACGTCGCATAGTCGATTTTTTTTGTAAATGGTGGTGTTGAAAAAATCATTTTGTCAAAATTGTAAAAATACTCCTTTATCAGATCTTGAGAGCGATTACATGATATGGAAACGGAATTAAAATTTTATACGAATTATCATTTCGTTTAGAATTTTCATAACTATAAATAAATACATTTTAATTTAACAAACAAAAAAAAAATACTAACCTTAATACGTTCTTCATCTGCAATTGCAACATATTATTTCTACGTCAAAAAAAAAAAAAAGAAAAAGAAAAAAGAAGGCCCTCCTCCAATTTTCAATTTCAATCTTTATTCTTCAATCAGTTACGAAATTTTTATGGATGAAATTAAGGGATTTAATGTTTATGTTTGATTTTCTCTCCTTTTTTTCTTTACTTTTCTTCTCATTTTTCATCCAAATCTGTTTCTCATCATTGGGGTTCATGTTGTAATACAACTTAGGGTGAAACAAATTGGAAATTATGAAAATTTCAGTTTGTAGGGTCCTACTTGTATTCGACTGTATTTTCTTTTTTTCTTTTTTTTGAATTTTGTGGGTTTTGTTTATGATGTGCAATACGGGTGCGAATAGGGATTTCAGTATGACGATATTGGAAAGGAAAAAGGCGGCAAATATGTTGGTAGTGGACGAGGCCATTAATGATAATAATTCCGTGATGGCTTTCTATCCTGATACTTGGTAGAGATACCATCTTTATCAAGGTTTGAGCCGTATATGATATTTGAATGGAATTAATGAGTGGATTATTTTCTTTTTTCTTGTCTTATATATTTGATTTTGTATGGTTTTGAGGGTTGAATGTAATTGGGAAGTTGAGGGTATTGTTGAATTTACTGTTTTAGATGGAAGATTTTTTGTAGTTCAAGATTTGGGTAATTTCGAAATTTAATGAAATTTGGCCTCTTAGACATAATTAAGTTTGTTCTTTGACAGACAACATGTTAAAACTTGAATGCTTAGATTAATAGATTATTGCTTGCAAATTTCAAATTTAGTTTCCCACAATTGATTGCTCGTTAGATTAACGTATTTAAAAACAAAAAGAAAAAAAAATGGAAAAAGAAAAACTTTTATAATTAAATTTTTCTGTATATTCATTTGAGTGGGATCTTTGTCGATTTGCCAACGATTCTGCAAAATATTTTTCAATTTATATTTTATTCTTGGAATCAAATTGTTAGAATTTGGGTGTGACCCAAATTCTTTTGTTGATGTGTT
>CAIGRS010271500.1:0-10590 GCA_903798395.1 Fraxinus floribunda | reverse complement strand
AATTAATTATTGATTTTGACTTCAATTTTTAGCTGAATTCCATCACACTAAAATGCAAGGTCACTAGAAATTAGGAATAGAATTACAATTGTCAATGCAATTACCAGCTAAATCCCAACCCCATTAAATTTCCGGGTCAATCGCATTCCTATATAAGTGCACAAACACACACACAAATTCTTGTCACATCATATTCGTCTTACACAATTTTCATACTTACAATAGCCATTAAAAAACCACCAAATACTTGCTGTCAGCTAGCAATGCATCCATCAATGGCAGACTTTGAGAATTCTCAAGAAATTCCTAAAGTCATTACATTCCTCTCTTCCCTTCTTCAAAGAGTAGCTGAAACGAACGACGTTTTTTGCCATCTTGACTCGCAGAAAATCTCTATCTTCCATGGCTTGACAAGGCCTACAATTTCTGTCAACAACTACTTGCAGAGGATCTTCAAGTATGCATATTGCAGCCATTCTTGCTATATCACAGCATACATTTATCTCGACCGGTTCACTAAGAAGCAGCCATTGTTGCCTATAAATTCTTTCAATGTTCATCGGCTGCTTATTACAAGTGTTCTGGTTTCTGCAAAGTTTATGGATGATATGTAAGTTTTTTTTTTAATGATTTACTCTCCTAAAATTTGATGAAATTAATATTTTTGTTAAAAAGACTGCTTCTTTTCATTTTTTGATCCCTTGATTCACTAGTTTTAAGACAATAATATTTATAGGATTAAAGAATAAAAAGAAGTTAAAAAAATTTGTCTCTTGTAAGTACTACAAAAACTTCCAACGTTACGTAGGAATTTTTATGCTTTTCGTTTGATCATACTAGATTCCGAGACCCCAAGCAATGGACACCTCTAGGAATTTTCTTAAACGAGTCACTTTCACTATTCGAGTTTTCTCGAGTAGAATGCAACTCAATTCAGCGTAGAATTTATCTATTCATATCGATTGATAGTGATGTTAAAGTTGCATCGTCGACGTTTTCTTGTTTATTATTATTTTTTTCTTCCTTTTTCCCGGTGAAGGGACCTAGTTTCATATCAGTAAAAATATTTTCTATTTTCAAGCTAAATTATTTATTTATTTTAAATTCTTTTTTGTGTTGAGTTTCTCACATTCAATGTTTGGGCAAAAAATGCTCCACCCCACTTCCCCAAACTAAATTATGTGCCCTTGTTCCTAAACTGGTCAACTCCCCTCAGATTTCCTATCTGCAATGAACGAGGTCAAACTAAATTTTAAAAGTAAAAACCAATAAAAAAAATAATTAGTTTAAATAAATTTATGTAAAATGTGTCATTCAAGGCTACTGTTTTAAAACAAAACAAATTTTGAAGACGTGAAGTTTTTCTCATGTTTAGCTAATTGCGTGAAACTCAGTCATGTTCCACTAGACAAGGACACCTAAAATTTGGTGTCCCTTGTCTGGGTGGGACAATGTTCAAAATTTAAAGCGTATGGCATATAAATGTATACATAGAATAAGACACCTCTCCCGAATAATTCTTGTATCTCTTGTTCTTCGAGAATTAAATTCATACGAATTTTCGAAGCCAACCCTAATCATGTATGTGTTGAACAATGTCAGAAGTCCAAAGCATACGGAGTTTTACATGCAATATATATATATATATATATATATGTATGTATGTATGTATATATGTATGTATCTTTCTCGACCGACCGATCCTTTATTATTATTATCTTTTGACAACTCGAAAAATTATTATCGAGTTTAACATGCCTCACAAAGAAGCAGGGGAAGTCAAAATAAGTGCATCATGATAGTGGTTGGCTGCGAGTCTATTTCTTCCTCTCCTTACTTATATCACCATGTCTTCTATTTCAAGAAATGAATATAAAATGAAATGCATTAGTTGGTGTTCAATCCTAATCTATCAATCATAATTTGGCTATGTATGAATTTTGTGACTAAAATTATTTGGCCATTGAACTTCATTTCATATTAATTGAGTCACTATCAAGTCATTTTATCTAATTTTGCTAACTTGACAAACGAAAAGAGTTAGATTTATTTTCATTTTAGCAAGTTAACGTAGTTTGATTGAATGACTCAATTGAATGAAAAGTATAGACCAACAAACCTAACGTATGACCAAAAAAAAAAAAACCATAATTTCTATTTATTCTTCAATTATGTCCAATTTTATTCAGTTAGCTTACTAAACATGCAAGAAAGTCATTCTCTATCAATCACATCCAATTTCGGCGCGATAATCTTATTTTTTATTTTTTTGTATTTTGTTTCTTCATGCAGATTTTACAACAATGCATACTATGCCAGAGTAGGAGGCATCAGCACAGAAGAAATGAACCTTCTTGAAGTGGATTTCTTGTTTGGATTAGGGTTCCAATTAAATGTTACACCCCAAACATTCCATACATATTGCTGTTATATTCAAAGAGAGATCCTGCAACACTCTCCTCCTCTACATTTCCCACCATCTTCAAATCTTGATCATTACTACATTAATGAAGATGGGCCCACACATCAACAACAATTAGCACTTCAGTTAATCCATAATCTTGTTTGATTATTCACCAAATAATTTTGTCATTTGGGTCTATGATCATGATGGAAGCTTGATATGAATGCTAGCGCTTTACTGATATAATCAAAAGTCAAATTTGACGAGCGAAGCACCCAAAGTTTGATCTGCTTAGTGAAGCTATGAGCATTTAAACTTTGTCCATCTCACAATTGAATGTAGTAAACTGGTTCAATTCATAATTGCATATCCAGTCATTTGCATACTTCACTTTCTTTTAGAGTTCAATTTTGAATATGCCACCCATTTTTTGACAGTGATCTGTACATATATAAAGAAATTTTTATCACAAACTTCCAAAGTTACCCCACCCGGTTTCATAACAATATAAGAAACCATTTTTTCTGAAGAACGAATTCCCAAGAAGCAAAACTGACTATACAGATTTCTCCTCTCTTCTAAATACTTACATGGTACGAAGTCTTAACAAAACGCAACATACTTCCCTTTGCCTTTTAAACTGGATGAAGATGACGTGCAGAACGAAAAATGTGGAAGCTTAGTTGTTGAACCAAGACAGGAATTTCTCAGCAACACACTTCCCATAAGACGAATAGGTAACATACATCCAGTTAAGCAACAAACCGGGTTGCCAGAAAAATTCCTAGAACTGCAACCATCTAAATTAAGATCTTAGTACTAATATTACATTCATGAGTGATCCATCCCAAGAACTTCCATATACCTTAGATACACGAAGTGAAACAAAAAAATTATTCAGGAAGCACAAATTCAATCTGTTGACAACATTATTCAGTACAAAAATAGGAAACTCTATCCATAGCACCGAATGGGATCGTTGCAACCTTTGCCAGCCGATTGTTTGGAACCAAAACGTCCACCCTTTTCCAGATATTGCTGGTGATACTCTTCGGCACTATAAAATTTTTTGGCAAGTAGAATCTCAGTTATGATCTTCCTGTTCAAAAGCTTTTGCTGTTTATCCCTCGACTCAAGTGCTACCTTCTCTTGTTCAGGTGTGTAGAAGTAAATTCCGGATCTATATTGAGTTCCCACATCATTCCCCTGTAAAACACATAAAAGAGACATTAATATGCATCGCTTAAAAGCAAGCATAAGGCACTTTTTTCCAGTGGTTTCCAAATGTATAGCCAAATGTAGTTTTCCCTATAACTGACCTCACACCTGTCAATCCCTACCTGTGAATATGATAATATGAGCAATAAATCGAACCTCATCTGGCTCCCTTAGTTTTCATGCTCGCTCATTATTAAGTTGGATAGCAAGAGCAAGAATTCTAGGGCTTCACAGTCTAATGTGAAGTTTTTCTGGAGTTTCAGTCAATTCTTTTACAGGGAATTTTGTTTGGGTTTCAAATCCTAACATTATTTTTGAAATGAAATAATAAGCAGTGTGTGTGAAATTAGTTGATGTTTTTGCCACATTTCTAGTAGGAATTTGATTGATTGTCAGCAATGAAGAGAAGCAAATGTTTGCAGACATATCATGAGCTCGATAAGAGTTGAAGCATCCATGAATGTGTCGATCAGTAAAATGAATATGGGTTGAAAAAGGGACATTGAAAAATGATATATTGAAATGGTTGAAAGGGTTGGTTGAAAGTAGATTAATGTAATTGTGAGAAATGACATGATCCGACAGAAAATTTAGATGTTGAAAACCAACGGGGCTATATAGCTCCCTTTGAAACCAACAACGAATCAACACATTTGAAAACCAGAAGGAGGTGAAGTCTTTTTGTCCATAAAAGAAAATAATCAAATGGTCAGACAATTAAGGCAAATGCAGATTTCAAGTTTCAACATCCACAAGGCCATAACAAGTGCAAGAATAAACACCAAATAAATATGAAACATCAATAGAAGCAGCAATTACTGAAGTAATCCTGACTGATGATGATGGCATGGTTAAAATAAACATAATGCAATAATATCAATATTATGTATTAGATGCTAAATTATTGACTGAAAACTAAATTCATTTTGTAATGAGAAAAGAGGGTTCTAATTCTGGATAAATGTAGATGGGGAATCTAGTTCACTGAATTGCCTTATTCTGAGAGTAGTAAGGAGATGTTACTCTATGTCTAAGTTATGGTGTTACAGTCACGCTACCCAAGAAACCTGGGCTTGCTGACTGGCTTGAATATTCAGAGATCTCAATATTGGAAAATCCCTCAACAAGTGCAGTCCAGGTAGATATAAAAAGAAGTGCACAGTGATAGGGTCAATGCACGCTAATTAAACCATCAAACAAGATTCTAATAACTAATAGTACGTTTCAGAAGCGTTTAAACAGTAGTGCTTATAAATGTACAGAAATAAGTGATAGAAAAGTAGATAGTACTTGTGGATCCTATGAAATGGGTGGATAAAAAGTGGTTTGACAAAGTGTTCATAAACATTTCCCAAACATAGGCTAAGACTGCTCCACATTCCCACTTTAACGGAGTTTTACTTTATAAGTATCCATTATTTACACAAGTAACTTCCAAATCTAAGAGAATATCCACATCTAAAAAATTGTATGTCTTGGAATTGGAAATTTTGTACACTGCTGAGACATGAAACAAGAATAATGGGTCGACTTGGGCCCTCGGCATCCTCATCTGATTATATTACCATGAAATGAAAACCTAAAAAATTACCAATGCTACATTGGGAGGCATGGAATTGTGGCCATGAAATTGAGAAACTTGTGGAATTGGTTAAACTTTGAGGCCTCAATTCCATTGCCCTAGATTTACTCTGAGACAGACAGCGAAATAAGACTGTTCACTGCAAATAAACAGTGGAAGGCACAATTCACTTCTATGTCTATCAAAAAATTTCAAGAACCATTTTCTTGCACAACTTTCCCATTTGGCCAAAAAAAAAAAGGAAAAGAAAAGAAAAAAACTACGGTGAAATATAATGCTCCACATTGTTGAACTTTCTACATCTCAGAAATTGATTTCAAGTATGTAATATGTTGTGTGATACAAAAATTAAATGAACTCTAAATGTATTCTCTTTATTGAAAAAAAAAAAAAGGCATGTCCAAATTATCAGTGGTTGAAAAATTGCAACATAAAAATGACCACAGAGAGCAAAAATAGAGGAATTTGACTGAACACTGTAATCCAGTAAAGCAAGGCCTACAATGCTAGGGAAACACACATCCAACTAATCATCAAAATCTTTTACCTAGCATATCAAGATTTAATGAGATCTTTTCATTTTTCACATTTATATTGCACTTAGTAGTGGGCATCTTCAAGAGAAGAGCATCCTAAATACATAATATAGAGAATCTTTAAATTGAATCTGACACATTCCAACAAACTCTTTCTTGACTCTTTATTATTATTATTTTTTTAAGTAACATTTATTGTTTTTCTCTCATTTTTAACTAATACATACTCAAGCTTTGGATCAAAGTCCCCAGAAGAAAGGATACGCCTGCGTGTTTCAACGAGAACATTTTTAGATGTCAATTACCAATAAAATCAATTATTGTTTAAACAATCAAAGAAGTGGAGAGTTGAAATCTAAAACTTATTAAACTCAATGATTATAAAATACAAATAGAGGGTAGAGCCAAACCTACTCTGTAATTTCAAGGAATTCCCTCTATAAAATAGAGTCTTACATAAAGAGCCTTATGGAGATGCTCGTTAGACTATGAACATTTACACTAATTGGCTATAGAAAACAAACTGTATCATCCATGGAAGTGAAGAATCAACGAAAAAGCTTCTTTTGTTGGTTGTACCATTTTCAATGCATGTAGTTAATCTTTTTCCTGACAAAAAATTATTAGCACTTGTTTGCAAATCAGGATAATCGTTTCGGAAAGAATGATCTCAACCAGACCCTAAAACAAGTAATGACTGTATTTTTGTTTATCGCTGAAAACATCGTAATTTACTTTTCTATTTTTCTAATCAGTTAATTATGAAATATTTGAAGCGAAACAATTAAAACTAGCAATATAGGATTGACGAGTAATAATTATGAGTAGGATTCTCTATTAATCTTCCTTCAGGAAATTTCCATCAAAAGTCAACCTAATTTTGAAACATCAAATTAACTCTTTGATAGAAAAGAAAACTCCAAAATTCAAAAGCAATAATCTCTGATAAAAAACCTCAATAATATTAATTCAATAGTTAACAAGAGTCACCTGGCGATTAAGAGTTGTAGGATCATGTCTCGCCCAGAAAACATCAAGCAGAGTCTCATAACTACACTCCTTCGGATCGTACTGGACCCGAACTACCTCCGAATGGTTCGTGGTACCGGAACAAACATCCTGGTAGGTGGGATTGTGCAAGTACCCCTGGGAGTATCCCGCCTCAGTCTTGGTAACACCCGGCACCCTCTGAAAGGCCAATTCCACGCCCCAGAAGCAACCAGCCCCGAATTGCGCGAACATCTGACCTGGAGCAGGTATGTCGTCGTCAGGTCCCTGTGCCATTGAAGAATCGGAAGACGAATCCACGGGGGAGTCAGTGGGGTTGCGCACACCGAATCCGAGTTTGTTGAGCCAGCTCATTTTTGAGGAGGTAAAAAGAATAGAGGGGCGTTTAGTGGTGCAAGAGGAATTAAAGGATGTGGATGAGGGTAATTTGGGAAAGGAAAATGAGGGTTTGGATATGGAAGAAAGGATGGAGAGGGTGGTTATGGCCGTGGGGATGGTGGGTTTCAGGATCATTCTCAGTGGGGAGTGTGTGATGTGTATGTTGGGGGAGTGCGTGTATAAAAACATGTCGTTTTCTAATTTTCGTGAAATTGAAATATGAGTTTATTTCTAATAGGAAACCGATTAATTATCGATAATCCGACTTTAAAATAATTAATTTTAATTATATATTTCATAATATTTACAAATTTTTTAACCATATATTATATAAATTTTATTTAAACCAAACCGGGAGCGAAATATTAAAAATGTACTTAATCCATATTGATAATTAATAAAATCATTTATTTCATTAAATCTTGTTCGAGTCTCATTATCTAAAAAAAATCATTTTCAATTATATATTCTCAAATAATTTTGAACGTATATCCAAATATCTTCCTTACTTTTTAACCTCATATTTTTCATAAAATTATTATTATAAAATTCATTCTTCACAAAAATGGAGCTCAAATGTGACCTAAGTTTAGACTTTATTTCATATTAGCAATTAAAAAACAAATCGATGATGTGATAATTGGTAAATAATGATGGTAATTTATTTTAGTAAAATTGTACTTTCGGCTGATGATCATTATTTATTTGGTTATGATATAGTTAATTTCAATAGATGAAATTATTCCATTGAAATGAAATTAAAATATAATTATTCAATTGAATTGAATTAAAATCCAATTATTCCATTGAAATTAATTAAAATGTGATTATACGAAACAAAATTAAAGTACCATAAAAATTAAGCTAAAATAAAATTTAACCATATCCTATCTATTTTTGGCAGAACGCTGCTATTCTTACCCCGGGAGGGGGGGGGGGGGGGTTGAAAATCCCCCTAACCGATCCTTCACAATAGCGGGAGGCCTACTTTTTCGATAAGAATAGCAAAATTCTTTTTGACAACTTAGTTTAGTGTGATATTGATGTGAGGTTGTCGACTTGACAACACCTATCTATCTCATGTAGCATTTACTTATCTTAAAGAAGAATAAATTTAGGAATCAATAGCTAATTGACTTCTTGTACTCAAAATTTGTATTTATAAGTTATCGTTGTAAATGGTAAGTTATTGATGAATGACAATTCAAAAAATTATTACCATATGTATTCATAATCATTCCCTATAAATATAGAGTTTTGGTTCTCATTATAATACATACAAATTTATTGACTTTTATTATTTCTTCTCTTTTATCTTTACAACATGTTATCAGCACGAAAACTTAATTTTTCAAAGTTTAGAGAATGTAGTAATTTTTTATTAAACATAATCATCTATCATATGTATCAAAATTAATTTGGTAACATGTGAACTTTTTTTGTAAGCGTTAAATTCTTTCTTTTCAATTTGTCGCCGCCACACATAAACTTGGTCTATCGAACTTGTATCAATTTTGCTAATTTTCTACATATGCATTAATTCTATCAGATAAAGAATTTCGTCCTAACTTTGTTAAAATGAATTCTACCACCGTTATGAATTTTGCCACCGTAATGATTACGTGAACCAATTTGTTCGGTGTAGAAATCAATTCACTCACCTAGAACTCAAGCATAAATTGTGTGTGTATACGTGTATGCATAATTGATTTTTTATGTCAGCATAATGATTTTTTTATTTTTTTTTTATGTCTAAAGTCAATTCTATCTTTCTCATGGAATTCACGTATATGTTTGGAATTTTTTTTTAATTCTACCTCATAAACTTAGATGATCACTTTTTAAATTAATAATTTATTATGTTGTTGTTCGTGAAGTAGCACAACATTATAATTAATATTCTTGAAGAATATTTCGTGTTCCTGATGAGTATAAATTATATTTTTCAATATTTCAGGAGAATATTAACATATGCTCTTGAATAAGCAATATTAAAATACAACGTGCTCCCGAAGTAACACATGTTTCGAAGAACATAATAATTTAAATTAGTATTTATCTCTGAAGGAAAACACGTAACTTATGTCATATTGATATTGACTATTGATGTTTAATCATATTCTTCTAAACTAATTGTATTTTCTTTTGCTTTATTGTGTAGTTAATCAAATGACAAACATAACAAAACTTGAGTTTGCTGTATGTTTAATCATATTCTTCGAAACGAATTGTATTTTCTTTTGCTTTATTGTGTAGTTAATCAAATGGCAAATATTACAAAACTTGAGTTTGTTGCACTTGACGTATGTGACAAAAATTATTTGTCATGGGTACTCAATGTTGATATCCATCATGTTTCAAAAGGTTTGGGAGAGACAATAAAAGAAGGAAACAAATAATCTCTACTGGATCGTACAAAAGCACTCATCTTCCTTCGTCATCATCTTCACGATGGATCGAAAATTGAATATCTAACTGAGAAAGATCCACATGTTCTTTGAAAAAAATTAACTGAAACATTTGATCATCAGAGGACTATAGTCCTCCCCAAAGGCCACTATGAGTGGATGCATTTTCGTTTCTAAGATTTCAAAACTGTTAGTGAGTACAATTATGAACTATTCAGAGTATGTTCAAAATTTACATTGTGTGGAGAAAAAATCACTGATGGAGATATGTTGGAGAAAACTTTTTCACCTTTCACGCCTCGAATGTGCTCCTACAGAAGCAATATTGTGAGGGTGGTTTCAAAAGTTACTCAGAACTCATATCTTGCCCGCTTATGGTTGAACAAAATAATGAACTGCTGATGAAAAATCATGGGTTATGTCCAACTGGTTCTGTACCATTCCCTAAAGCAAATGGTACTGCATTGCTGGAAACAAACACAATATCAAGACAAGGGTGTAGACGTGGACGCGGACGTGCCGTAGAATAAATCATAGACGAAATAATCAACAAATTTATCGGCAACGAGGCAATAATTCCAAAAGGCACAAAGCAAATGAAAGTAGCACATCCAAAAAGGAGCCTGGAGAAAGTTGTTTCAAATGTGCAATGAAAGGGCATTAGGCAAACACTTTGTGGATCTCTACTAAAAATCAATCAAGGAAAAGGAAAGAGTGGAGACAAATTTTTCTGATTATGATGGTCTAATTGATGTGACTCATTTGATTGTTTTTGATTTCTTTACTAATCCAAATGAGAATATTAACCATTTGATTAAGGATGACGTAATGGAAGATATAAATTAGTTTACTTTCTAGTATTTCTTTTCGTTTTAGAAATTCATTAAATTATGTTCTTATTTTTCCCAAAAAAAAATTGAAACTTTATTATACATCTTTAATTTCATAATATTGAATTATTTACTCTCTTAAATTTAAATTTTTTTAAAATATATTTATTTTCTTATAGATTCACTTTGCCAAGATAATTATTTGATTGATAGTGCAATTACACAT